>CACRXK020008662.1:0-20402 GCA_902702795.2 Paramuricea clavata | reverse complement strand
TAATATCATTTTGACGTTATTTGAAGTTTTTTTAACTTATATTTGTACATATAATCGAAATTAAAACATGCATAAGTGTGGTTTTCAGCCCGCTTTGCCGAGCCAACTCGGCAAAAAGCGATTACATGGGATGTGTGGGCAATTTCTGTCCCGGCTAAGCGAGTTGACGTCTCGGCAAGCTACAGCCGCGGTCCCGGCAAGGCGGGACAACTCGCTTTGCATGTAATCGAAATGTCAAAATAATAGACAATATATATAGGAAGCGGGTCAACTCGGCAAAGCGAGTCCACTCGCTTAGCCGGGACAACTCGCCCATGTAATCGGCCCCTTAAACGCGACGTGTGGGGTAACAATAATAATTTCTGGTGTCGCACTGGGCTGACATATCTCGATGCGGTATTTTTGGGTACTATAGTACTTGTGGAATATAATAAGATCAGTAGACAATAGTGTATCGAAATAAAGTAATTTTACTGATTATTTTAACTAGGCATCAAAGTGAACACACATTAAAATAATTATTCTAAACTATTTGCTATAATTTGAGTTTGAGGTGGTAGAATATATAATAAAATAACAAATCCTTCACACGCACGCTATTAAGAGCTGGTTAATAATTAACTTATGTATTCGTAAACATTTATACTCGATAGTCGATATGTAAATGGTACATTACATGGATCAAACTGGAGCAAAACAACAATTGAAGTTCTAATTTTGGGAAATTTAGTAACAAATATAATCCCTAAACAGCTCATCGATTTGTATGCTAGCGCTATTAAAAGTAGACAATATTGAACAGTGCTCTGAAGGTATCATGCAACTGACAGCAATATTATATCTCAAAATACCTGTATATGATGATATTTTACAAAAATATCGGGATTTTTGGACCAATTTTAAACTTAGCAAGGCAAACAGTCTCCATTCAAGAATATATCTTCTCAAAAGGTAAAATTTACGATGGCCCACAAGGGACATGCAAACTTAAATAAACTCGGTGCAAACTTAAATAAAAACTCGGTGCAAACTTAAATAAAAACTCGGTGCAAACTTAAATAAAAACTCGGTGCAAATTTAAATAAAAACTCGGTGCAAACTTAAATAAAAACTCGGTGCAAACTTAAATAAAAACTCGGTGCAAACTTAAATAAAAACTCGGTGCAAACTTAAATAAAAACTCGGTGCAAACTTAAATAAAAACTCGGTGCAAACTTAAATAAAAACTCGGTGCAAACTTAAATAAAAACTCGGTGCAAACTTAAATAAAAACTCGGTGCAAACTTAAATAAAAACTCGGTGCAAACATTAAAAAAACTTTTGGGTGCAAACATGCGCGCGCAGGCACAAACTGGCAAACAGTGGCGACATTATTGGCGACATTGCACATCAGCACATGTTTCTGAGTATTGTATTACTGCTTTGTGGAGGAAATGTTTTGCAGTCAATGCGGCTGTTCTTTACTTATTAATGCGAAATTTTGTCACGTTTGTGGTCAAGACTCTTCAGTCAACGAAAAGCCTTCTTCCAGTGTCGATTGTGATACAGGCCGCACAGTTATCCCAACATCAACAAATGCGACAACGCCAGCATCAACAAGTCAATCGCGGACACCAGTGTCCTTTAACGAATATCGTCAGCGTAAAGAGAAAGAAAGAAGCTCGAGATTCAAACCAAAAGCAAAGAAAGCGAAGATAGAAAAGAAGGGAAACGAGAAAACGCCCAGTGAAGTTAAGATAAATATTGCTCTAAAAAAACTTCGCGACAATGATTTAAAATTCGTTAGAGGAAGTTCATTGCCTCTTACAGTCTGCCCAACTATTGGTTCTACGGAATTGCTGAATAAAGCTGCCGAGAAAATCGTAAAATTTAACAGCGATTTAACGTTTGGAGCGTTTGGGTTTACTCTATTGTACCCAGATCGAACCAAAGTTATTAACCTACCTGGTAGTGAGGAACCCTTTACCCTGGAAAAATACAAGAAAGATATTGGAAAAGCATACACACGTTTGACGTTCTACATTTGCAAGACAGAAGATTATTTGGAATTTCTGTGCAGGCCATCATACTGCAGTGACAGTGACCCTGACTTTGATATTATAGACAAGGTATTAAATAATTTATAATTTACATATAATTTTTATACTTAATCGGGATGGGATCACAGAGTACTTACATACAGAATTCTCACTTCAGGATAATTTAGCCCGTTTTAAGTCACCCCCCTGAAGATGTATTTGAAATTTAATGTTCCAGGGGGGTGAATGCCTCTTGTTAGGGCACTTGCAAGAACATGGTGTCAGTCTGGGACTGTGCACAAGCTAAAACTGCCAGCTATTTTGGTAAATTTTTACGACCTTTACGGTTTTCCCACAGAAGTGAGACCTAGCTCTGTAAGTGAGGGATCTGTGATGGGATGGTGGGTTTTTGGCTAGTGGTTTATGGCATCGCTCAGCAGGTAACGTTACTGTTAATAAATTGCCAAACTCTGGCACAGGATGAAACTATACAGTTCATATGACAAATTTATAACAAACCTTCAGACGTTCAGTTGATACTTCAAGATGTTCAGTTGATATACTTCAAGACGTTCAGTTGATATTTCAAGCAAAGACCTTGTAAAGTTAACCTGAGTAATTTACTAGAACTTTATTCTGAATCCCACTATTAAAATTATCAACTTTCGAAACAAAAAGAGACCCCAGTGTGACAGCAATTAGAGAATCCAGCATGACACTTGATAATGGTGAAATCAGCATGACAACATCTGGTGAATCCATCATGACAACATCTGGTGAATCCATCATGACAACAACTGGTGAATCCATCATGACAACAACTGGTGAATCCAGCATGACAACAACTGGTGAATCCAGCATGACAATAACTGGTGAATCCAGCATGCACACAACTGGAGAACCCCAAATTTTTGTAGTGGACGAAGACGTATCAGGATCAACAACTGAATGTAAGCCTGCAATATTAGCCCTTTTAGTTTAAGTGGCAATGTGCTCTGATATGCCCTACTTTATTATTTACTTTGTGTTTTGAAATTTGCCACTGTTTTAACAATCACTGATCTTGGAAGTAGAGTGACTTTGCAATTAGGCACATGCAAATTGATCACAATTTTCATCTTGCAAAAACAGTGTTACATGTAGTATCACCAAAATTAACAGACAATATAGCCCATCTTATGCAGAGGCATGCTAAACTTTGGGGGGATCCTGTAAGTTGCAGCCAGGCCTTAAGGGTAATTTGTCCTCTTTGCTGCCCTGTTACTGTGAGTTTGATGTTAAAGTGGTCATAGAGGAAAATGCTTCAAATCAATAATTCCATGCTTGCCCGCTTGGCATTAGGGTTTAAAATATATTTATAATATAGCGTTTGTAAATTCTGAACGCTGATTGGCTAAGAGCCGTGTTGATATAATGTCAACACGGAAACGTCCGAAAATTTCTTTCTTTATGTTTCTTTGTGCTATATATTATAAAACAAATATAAAACATTTTTTCTGTATATTGATATTAAAGTTATATCAACACTCGTGGAAATTGGGAAAACGAGAAATTATGTGGAAACACAACGTATATCAACACGGAAAATGTATAACTGTATATCAACACGGAAAATGTTTTATATTTGTTATATATATACATATATATATATATAAATATATCTATATATATATAAATATATCTATATATATATATATATATATATATATATATATATATATATATATATATATATATATATATATATATATATATATATATATATATATATATATATATATATATATATATATAGGTACAAAAATCTATGTTATAGAACTCTATAGACCATTCGAGGCCACACTGGGTGCCCACTGGTCACTGGTGAACATCATGAAGTATGCCCAGGGCATAGAGGTAGTGCATTGTGCTCAACATGTTTTGTTCCAAACTCAGTAGTTTTGTCCGAAGGATTTCTTTTAACATATTAAACTTCAATAATGCATAATAAATAATTTTATATATTAGTTTCTTACACGCAGTCAACTTGAAAGTAAACGTTTTTGCATCGCTTTGTCCTTCTTCTGGAAACAGTTCAAGCGTTTTGGAATTGAGTTCACATAAACCTTTATTCCTTCCTTTCACTTTAAGATTTACTGAAACACATCCTGGTTCATTGAAACAGTTATTACTGCAGTCGAACTCGTCTTCTGTTTTCAACGATCGTATCATGTAATTTCCCAAATAGCGCCCTGGTCTCCTTTGAAATAAAATGTCGCTATCACCTCTTGCCACTTGACCAAACATGTTTAACAAAAAAGCCCAAAGGCCAAACCGTATTAGCATCGTTTCAAATTAGAGAACTGTTTCAGCTAAATCGAGTCCCTATATATAATGTTTCAAGCAAGGTTTAACTTTTGACCGTGAGGTATCAAAATTTAACTCTCGACGACGGGTATGTGCCGAGCAGCTGAGACTAATTGAAATGTATGTATGGAATATTTATGTCAGTCTGTTTTGATTTGTAGACATAGAAACAATTATTAGTTCTGTGTGTTTTGCACGACATTAATAATGAACCTAATTATTAAAATATCCAATATTTTTCCATGTTGGCTTTAAATGTGAAGCATCGTTTACCGTGGAAGTATTAAATTATTTTTTTCTACTTTGTTATTATTGCACTTTTAAAAAATACCATCGTTGCAATAGAGTAGTATATGTGACAACACGGACGCGAATGTCCATCCGCATGCGGGCTAAAACCCAGAGAGATGCCTGTGTATGGAAGCTATATACTATAGACGCGAATGTTGTACTGATGACTTGCGCATGAAACGTCTTGATGAGAATATTGGTATTCTTCAACAATTTAAAATAAGTTAATGATATTTTTTGGGAAAATTGAACTTAATGTTTATGTAAATCAGTCTGATTTTGTATCAGATATTGTTCCACATGCAAGTAATAAGAGCGGCACATGAACCGGTGGTGCATGCATGTTATCGTAGAAAGTCTATAAACAAAGTTCAATAGGCAATTCCAGCTTTTAGTTTATGCGTGCAGGGGACGATGGGAAGTAAGGTATCACGTTGCTGATTATGCTGAAAAAATAGAAATGGTGGCTGTGTAAACACAGAGTGATAGCTTATACTTGTAAATATTGAAATATTTCGGTTGTTTCGGCAGTTATTGAAATTTTTCAGCATAATCAGCACTATGATACCTTACTTCCCATCATCCCCTGCAGGCATAAACTAAAAGCTGGAATTGCCTATTGATTGACAAGTCATGCGCATGGAGGATATATTAAAATAAACAATTTAAAGTAGTATTTAGAAGCAAAAAAAGAAGAACTTTTATACATGAACGATCGCGCTTTAGGCAATGATTTGATAATTATTGATAAAATGAAAGATGTTCACAAATTGTTGCTGACAAAATTAATTCAGGCTATAAAGCCTGGTTTCCATATGGTCGTAATGCATGGTCGTATGCATAGAT
Source organism: Paramuricea clavata (assembly GCA_902702795.2). Classification (NCBI taxonomy): domain Eukaryota; kingdom Metazoa; phylum Cnidaria; class Anthozoa; order Malacalcyonacea; family Plexauridae; genus Paramuricea; species Paramuricea clavata. The sequence goes on along the minus strand of CACRXK020008662.1, from coordinate 14,901 downwards.
ATATCTTATATACACTAGATAGCGCATCTCTTTTAGTAAAATTGAAGCCAAGAATATTGCAGCGGTTACCCCCATTTGAATAGATGGCGGTCATGCTGGAGTTTCCCACTCGCTATAATAAACGCTTAGGAAACAACAATAACTTTCATCATTTGAATAGTTTGAAAATGTATTTGGAATAGTTTTAACTTGATGTTTAAGTTCCCTGTTTAAGAAATAGAAAACATACGAGTCTTCTCATTTCATGGGAACATCCTGAGTCTGCAATCACGGCTTCAATTTTTGAATTGCAGAATAATTAGATGCACTATCTAGTGCATATACTAGATATCTATGGTCGTAAGCTATATAGCTATAAGCTATAAGCTATAAGCAAGCACTCTAATTGCAACGCCGTTATATTCAGACAATTGAACTTTATTTAATGAAATAGTTTCGTAGTAATTTGCAGGACTGTCTCTTGATTGAACTGAAAACAAAGCGTTTTGAAGCTACATTGTACACTTATATAGCATTTGCCTATTTGTACAATTATATAGCATTTGCCTGCCGACGAATTTGTGAACACAGCACAATTATATAAATTTTGAGTAACGGATTAAAATCACACGATATTTGCCCACTAACTATATATAGAAGGAGAGTATTAAATACAATTTTGAATCATAAAAGCAATTATTCTTTCGCATGCACATACATCAGTGACAGTGGGAAATGTGTTAAATACAATACAAGTTTGAATAATAAAATACAATTTACACAGTTGCAGAATATTGTCAAATACATTCAGTGAAATCTTAATATGGGTAAATATTATCATTAGTACGTAATACTATGTGATTAATCATATGATGTTAAAGAAGTGTAAACACCGGCAAAAAGACCATGCAAAGAACCGGTGGGATTTTAGTTCGCCGGACATGCTACGCACACAGCTGACTTGATTCCAAAAATCACTTTCCACGTGACCTCAGCCTGAACGTTTGCCACAACATGGGAAATGTTCTGATGAATGTTTCTTTCTCCAGAATCCCTATCAAATTGGTCCTTCTGCAACCCGTTCTTGCATGTGTAAAACGACCTCTTTATTCGTTGTTATTATATAGCAACATGCACGCGGGATCGTCGAGGCCGTTAGGGGGACAGTTTGATTAGATTCACAACAAGTAAAACTTCAATACGTATATCTTTCTTAATATCTTTTAATGTTTCCCCAGTGCGTGTTATGTTCCAATTCTCTCGAATGAATGTGCGTATCGATATCTATTTACATAAGACAAGGTGCATTGTTCATTGTGCATTGTCCATAGGTGCGTGCGCATCCTAATCTTAATAACCAAACAAAGTTCAAAGGTTCATATAACAAAAGTCAATGGTCCTCTTACACATGCATGTCCTGGCTAAAATGGATGCAATTCACAGCCAATAAACATGATCTTAATGTATTCTCCTTTGTCAAAGGATTGAATTGACACCCTGACTACCTTTTTAAGAAATTTTCACTAAGAGGGGCAAAGGCGAAAATTTTTCTTTCAAATAGGAAAAACGTGGGCTGTCAAGCCAGTCAAGCTACATGTAGGTAGACTTATCAAGAAAGACTTGTCAAGGAAAACGTCGGGGCTTAAGTATACTCTGTTACGGATACCTTTTCATTTTGGGGTCATAATTATATAGTTTAAATCAATTTTGAAAGTCAAAGATGGCGTGGTTTGCAAACAAATTATTGAATAAGAATATATCCAAATGTGATAAGTGTTTTACTTCCATTATCGGGATTACAGCAATCCGCTTTGTTACCGCAAACCATTTTATTGGTCCATGTACCACCATCGTTATTGACACTTGCGGTGCTAAAGCCAAGCCAAGAATTGCATGAATTGCAGTCGCCCTGATTATTAGCAACGATTCCAATTCGCATGGCGGAATTGCCATTGAACTTTACATTAAACCCCTCTCTTTTGCAGTTGTATTGAAGCGATGAGCCTGCGATGAGGGATTTCCATGTAGCCTTGCTAGCGGTCGTGGCCCTGAATTTTCCGTCTGCTATCACGCTGTACAGCGAACTTGCGGCGTAGTTCAATGTCATCCATTTTCTCTTTCCATTGTGTGACATACCCAGGCAAATTTTTGTAAACGGAGTGTTCCAATATGAAGCCAACTTGCTTTCCTTTTCTGATATTCCTTCCAGTCCATCTTGTATGGCGTATGTCTCCTCGTTTTTCCAAAGGGCAGAGTCATAAGTAAATGTATTCTGCGGCAAAAACAAAGTACTTATTTAGAATAATCCAGTTTCGGATTTTTCAACATATTAACATATTATTTAAAAGAGATATGCAGCCAGCAGGGTGCAATTTATTACTATATTGCATTCATTACTCGTTAACATGAAAATTCGGCCAGCAAAATACACTTGTTCATACTTATACTACATATTTGTATTTTCTGTGTTGATAATATACATAAAAATGTTACTCGAATTTAGTGCAGTTAATCTCAAACAGCAATGCAAAATTCTGTAACAACAGTGCAAAAATCTGTAACAAACAGATCTGGTTGATGGCAAAAGAATGGGATCTAAAATCGACCAGTCAGCTTAAAGCAGTCATCAAGCAACTGCTTCAAAACAAAACAAGCATTGAGTTCGGGTGGAAAATTTTTTTTTTATCTTTTTTTTTTTAAATGGAAAAGACTTTACTTTAAACAAGACTAACAAAACTTAGATAGTTGAGTGAAATTTTGAAGCCGCTATCTTTGTGTAATATATTGTATAACAAGGCGAGGTATATTATGGTAGGTATATTATATCTTATTGGATTCTTCTGAGCCCAATATGGCAAAATATTAAGTCGAGACTTCAATATTGGGCGAGACCGAAGGTCGAGCCTAATATTGAAGTCGAGACTTAATATTTTGCCATATTGGGCGAAGATGAATCCAATAGGAGTTTTATTATATCGAACAAAACAATTCTATAACTAAAATTGTCAATAAGCGATAAAGTAAATACAGCGAGACTAATACAGCGACAACATTAATACTACATACATCGGCGGCGAATTTGCTTAAATAACTAAAAAAAAAGTTAATAAACTGTTTTTACAGATATGTGTGCATAAATAAACTCATTTCCACGTATGTTTAAAGGAAATTTGACCTAATTTTAACGAAAAAAATAATATTACTAACTTCTAGGCTGTTGCAAACAATTAAATTTCGCGAAGAAAAGTCTTCTCGCGCTTTTATAATTTTAAACAAAACTAGTAGAAAAAACTGTATTAATGTCCCAAATTCTTTTCATTATTCTGCCGTATCGTTTGTCGTATGTTTGAAATTGACAAAACATCTGAAAAGGGCTGAAAAACCATGAAAAAAGCCACAATTCGCAACTGTCCAATAGGTTCCTGTCCAATATCGTAAAATATTGGATCGGCACGTGACCCTCTCAACGATCACTGATTGGTTAAGTGCGCGTGAGTGTATAATAATATTAATAATAGGATGGTTTCTCGTGAAATTTGGATAAAATAAGCACTCGCACACGATGCTCTATTTTGATGCTCTTTGAAAAACTCACTCCTGCTTGTTTTATCCAAATTACACTCGAAACCGTCCTATAACCTATACTATAAAATGGCTTATATTTATTATATTTTCCCACCAAATACCAATCCCTGCCTGCGTGTAATATTACTCTTCCATACCTTATTCCCGTCCAATTTCATGACTTGTGTCCAGCCTCCCCCTCCGCATGTTTCAATGTCGGTCATGTCACAGTACACATCGTAGTATTCGCCGGTTCTGATTGACTTTAAATTATAAATTCCGTTGGTGGAATTTCTAAATATTATAAGCAATTAATAAGAAGTTTGGAACAGTATTCAGTATTTTTAGTAATTTTTGGAATATGAGCCATCTTCCCTCTACCCCAGCGTACATTTTAAAGCAATTGTCCTTATATTTTGTTGACGTCTTTGTTATTGGTATTTAGGCTGTAATGAGCTATATTGATATGAAATATCTATATTGTATATCTGTATTTTTTGACATGTAACTCATTAAGTTGTCCTAATGAACCCTACTTAATTATTTTACGCTGTCTAACGCCAGATTATTTTACTCTGTCCAACGTCAGACAGTTCAGTTTACTCGTCAAGGTGAGAGCGCTGAAGCTCAATGGGTTAGTCAACTTACTCATATTTTGTAAATATATCTTTGCATGAGTGGAAGATCTCTTTGCATTTTTTGGTTTCTAAAATTAAAATTATAAAATATCATTTTTTCCCCTAATTTTCGTTTAGTATAACCAAGTTTCAGTAAGATATTTACATAATCAATCTTATTTTTGCAATTTAAGCTACGTTTATACTCTACCATGCAGATGGCTTTCCATGGGCCGTGGCGACGTGAAAAACGCAAATATCCCTACCTTTTATAGGAACGCTATTGTCAGAGCAATTATTGCAATGGAGAGATGTTGTTTTGCAAGTTGCTTCTGAAAGTTGCACATTCCGTAGGTGCTTTTCCCGCTGCTGTAGAGTATATCTGTATCCGGTATAGTATAAAACGTATGGCCATAATTTGCATTGTTAGTCGGTGGGGCCATCTGTGGTGCCCACCGACTTTAGGTTTGCCCTTTGGTACAAAATAACAAATTACGTCATTTTAATTACGTAATTCTTACGAAATAAAAATCAAAATGGCGACCATGGAATAGCGTGCAAAAGTTCGCTATTGACTATTTGGTCCACTCGTGTCTTTTCTTTTGGGGTTTTTAAAAGGAATATATTAAGAATTCACTAAAAGTTATCACGACGTTACACTGTTGTGTTATCCAGGAGGGAAGTAGATAATTTGTACATAGTTTTATATACTTAAAGTTTGTATCGCGCGGCGGAAATATCGGGCGCGCAAATTTTGATGCTTTCTCTATGTTTACTATTGAATTTTCGAATTCTCCGGCGCGCAATTGCCAAACTTTCCAGTCATTAATAATATTTTGGTGTTTTGGATCTACATCAAGAATTAAACTTAAAGTCAGACATCGCTTGCTTCTTTTCAGTCTACAATCCTATTCCTATTAAAGGATTAGTGTCAGGGTCATGCATTGCGGGCTTTTGTTATTGTTTACATTTTACTTAAATACAACAAATAGCGATAAAAATACCTTGTTTGGTACATTTCTGATAATAATAACACAAAAAGAGCAAGTATTATAAAAGGATGGTTTAAATATATGACGGATTGTAAAGAACTTCCCAGATCATCAATCTATTCGTCCCGAAAAATGGCCGCCAGCAGGAGTTTGAGCCCGCGAATTCCCGGTGTGACACTAATTAAGGTTCATTGTAACCTGATCATTGGGACAAAACGTATTACCAAAAGCTGAAAAGGAGGAACTCAATTTCCTGATATTGTGTGGAAGTAACATGGAATCTTTCTTGGCACAATAACATATATTATTATTCCATGCAGATCGCCGCCTTTATACTGCACAGTGCGCACTGTAGATATGACTAAAGCGTTATTGCTATACATAATACAGTCGCTTGGTAATCTCCTCTCACGCGGCATTATTATATTACACAGACGTTATAATGCGTTTAGTTTCGAAGGGAAGAATATTCTTGCCTTCCAGCCTTCGACGCACCAGTTGGTAACATAACACCAGCCGATCTGTGTAATGACAGCAGGATAAACGCTTATAATTTTAACACATACGATAGATACTGTATACTATATGACTATTAAAACAAACATTGCTACATGGTTGTACTTGTTTTAACTATTAGCGCTAACTACCAGGCAAACTTCAAGAATCAATATTTTCGGAAAACTGAACAAGCACGCTCTTCTTTAGTGGTATTACTTGTGCTTAAAGTTGCATATTTCCATCGCCCCAGCGACTTAACGCTCTGTGGAGCGTCTTGTTAATAATATAGTTGCCAAGATTACTCACCGGACGAAAATTCTTCGTTTTCTTTACAACTCTAGAAGAAGAAAAATTAAGAACACAAATAATCATTACAATTTGATAACATATACAGAATTTTAAAATATATGATGTTCCTGTGACTTATGATAGTGAGCTTAAGCATAAACGACGTTTTTGTCATCACGGATGTCACTCGAAAATTAGTATAACTAGTACTGGCGGCATTTTGCTTCATAGCGCTCATGTAAGGAAACAAAAACATAAAAATCTTATGTTTTGTCCAAACTGACACAAACAGACGTCCGTGTTGATAAAAACGTCACTTGCTTTTAACTTGCTCTCCAACGGTCGGTACCAGTGCAAAGACAGCTGCCATGCGAGGGCTGGAGATACAACTATACCTGAAAAATATAAGCAGAATTTCGACGTTTCGGGCTAACAGCTATATCTTGGTCGGGCGGTTTATACTAAAAAATCGGGCAGATTGTACTTGAAAACCGGGCAAATTGCGATTTTGTATTAGCTAAATGATTAATTAAGGGAACTTCAAGATAAAAAAATGAAGGGAAGATAAAAAATAAATGGAAAAGCGACGCGTTTAAAATCGTCGAAATAGGAAGAAATTGGTAGGTTTTAAAATTCCTGCTCTGTCGACCCTTTCGCAAGATGGCGGCGAAAAAAGTATTGTAGTTGTTGGGAAATTTCATCAAGATCGGGAAAATTTTATGTCTACCCCCGTACGCCTATATATGATTTATTAGCCATGCAACTACTAAAACTTCTCGACGAAGGGCCTTCGCTCGAAACGTCGACGTTCTACTTATATTTTTCAGGTAGTTGTATATCTCTCTCACACCACAACTGTCTGTTGCTGTGACTGCATGTTCATTTTAAACTCCACATTGCTGTGTTAATAGCTATATTTATTATTTTTCTCGACGAAGACTGAAGAATTTGGTTCAAAATAACTCCATCTATAGGGTTCGTCTGTGCCCCTGCTATCTATAGATGGTCACCTGCCTCTCTAGAAAAATCTATATAGTTTTTGAATTCTCTGTAAGGTCTTCAGTACCCTTAGTGTCGTGGTAATTTGGAGACAATCAACTCGCTGAACAACATGCACAGTGCTGGCTCACTTCCTCTGTAATTAAAATCTATAGGTTCTCCTGTTCTATATATACAGGTACAAAAATGTATGTTATAGCTGTAGAACTCTAGACCATTCGAGCATTTTTTGCTCATATTATATTGGGTCCTAAGTTGCCAGTTGTCCAAAGTGCTCAATGATTTATTTTAACATATTAAACTTCAATAATAAATAATTATATATATTTAGTTTCTTACACTCATATCAACTTGAAAGTAAACGTTTTCTGCATCGCATTGTCCCTCTTCTGGTAATTCTTCAAGCGTTTTGGAATTGAGTTCACATAAACCTTTATTCCTTCCTTTCACTTTAAGATTTACTGACACACATCCTGGTTCATTGAAACAGCTATTGCTGCAGTCGAACTCGTCTTCTGTTTTCAACGATCGTATTATGTAATTTCCCAAATAACGCCCTGGTCTCCTTTGAAATATAATGTCGCTATCACCTCTTACCACTTGACCAAACAAGTTTAACAAAAAAGCCCAAAGGGCAGACCGTATTAGCATTGTTTCAAATTAGAGAACTCCTTCGGCTAAATCGAATTCCTATGATGTTGCAAGCAAGGTTTTGACCGTGAGGTATCGAAATTTAACTCCCGACGACGGGTACGAGCAGCTGAGAGTAATTGAAATGCCGTATAGAATATTTATGTTTGTCTGTTTTGATCTGCGTGTAGAAATAGAAACAATTAATAGTTCTGTGTGTTTTGCACGACATTAATAATGAACCTAATTATTAAAATATCTAATATTTTCCCATGTTGGCTTTAAATGTGAAGCATCGTTCACCGTGGAAGTGCTAAATTATTTTTTTCTACTTTGTAATTATTGCACTTTCAAAAAATACCATCTTTGCAATAGTAGTATATAAGTAGTATACTATATAATATGTAGCATGTACGTGTACTATTTACAACATTAGCCGCCATGACAACACGGCATGCAGGCTAATACCCAGAGAGTTTCCTGTGGATGGGTACCCGCTGTAGACGCGAATGTTTTAAATATGACTTGTGCATGAAACGTCTTGATGAGAACATTCGTATTCTTGAACAATTTAAAATAAACAAGACTCCTGCTCAGGCGTTCACACTGGCCTTATAATACGTGCTGGTATGCAAGGGTAGAACAGTTGGTAGAACGGTTTGAATAACACTTACATGTATAACGACGCCGGGTTAAAAGTGATTATAAACCATGGCTTACAAACCAAATTAAGAAATTATCTTATCAAAGCTAGAGATTTCCTTAAGAAACAAGCTGTTAAATTTAGATCTGCAGCATATGATGCTGCTTATAAAAGGCATAAGAATTATGTTAACAAACTAATAAAAACCACTAGGGAAGACTACTTTAAAACGAGGCTTGGTAATGCAAATAACAGTTATGACAGTTGGCAGGCAATTAACAGCTTGCTAAATAAAAGATCTAAGACTACAGAAATTCCTGAGTTACAAATTGAAAATCGATGTGTCAAAGGAGATGAAAATATTGCTTCTTGCTTCAATGATTGTTTTTCTACAATAGGATCAAAACTTGCTAGTAATGTGACCGGTATAGATTCCGATTCATTGCGCTTCGTACCACCTGTTACGAATACATTTTACTTTCAAAATATTAGTTCTCTAGAATTGACGAAAACAATAGCTCAAATTAAGATAAAAAAGTCACCTGGGATTGACGGTGTAAGTGCCAAGCTATTAAAAGACGCCGGAGATACAATAAATGAATCATGCATTGGTTAGCATTTTTAACTTATCATTGCAATCTGGAATATTTCCTGACGACTGGAAATTAGCTAGGGTAACGCCAGTTCATAAGGATGACTCGAAAACAGAATGCGGCAATAATCGACCAATTTCTGTAATATCTATTGTTGCCAAAATATTCGAAAAACTAGTATGTAGTCAATTAAGATCCTTTATGAAGGAAAATAACATCATATATATAGACGATCAGTCTGGGTTCCGTCAGTATCACTCGACTGAAACGGCACTATTAGATTCAACAAATGAATGGCTTGGCAACATGGATAAAGGTCTAATTAATGGGGTATAGTTCCTGGATCTAAAAAAGGCATTCGACACGGTTAATCATAAAATATTACTTTCTAAGTTAGAGCTGTATGGAATAAGAGTGCACAGTTTAGATTGGTTCAGATCTTATTTTACGAATAGAAAACAGGTCTGTGCAATTAATGGTAAACTTTCTGATGAGAAAGAATTCACTGCGGAGTCCCACAGGGATCGAATCTTGGCCCCTTCGTGTTCCTTTTGTACATTAATGATTTGCCTAACTACCTTGAAACACCTAAGGCCAGATTATTTGCTGACGATACAACTCTTTCAGCAACAGGATCAACCGTAGACGAAATTGAAACAAAACTAAATCATGACCTTGTAAATGTGGATCAGTGGCTCATTGCAAACAAACTAACCTTAAATGAGAGCAAAACGGAATTTATAATAATATGCTCAAAGCAACGAGTGCCATCTTTCGAACATGGTCCCTTAATTAAACTTGGTGAGAAAGTAATTAAGCGTGTACCACATAAAAATACACTTGGTGTTATCTTAGATGAACAGCTTAAGTGGGACAAACATAATGAGGAACAAAGTAAAACAATTTCAAAGAACATTGCTCTTTCGTTCCCAGGCATGTTCTCGAGAAAATGTATAACGCTTTTATAATTCCTAATTTTTACTATTGTTCGACTGTGTGGTATGACGGAATTAAAAACAAATTAACTAAAATGTCTAAACTTCAAAAGAAAGCGGCACGCGTAATTACCGGTGATTCTTATGATATTCGATCTAACGAAGTATTTCAAAAACTTAACCGGTTACCAATGAACACATATTTACAAACTCGAGAGAACATCTCTTCCATATCTTACTAAATTATATAATCGTTGCTCGAATGAAACATATAATTTGAGAAGTAATTTTGACCAACTGTCATTAGCAAAACCTAGCACAACTTAAAAAAAACTTTTCCTATAGAGCGGCAAAATCGTGGAACAACCTTCTCTTAACTTTAACGCAAAACATCGGTACTAAAACAGCGAACGTATTAAAGACATTGCTCATCAATCACTATGGTAACAACTATAGCGATTGACGAGTACCCCGTGTACGTGTACTTTATAGGCTGTAATAATAATTAATTAAGTATTATTGTACTAGTAAAGATAATTAGTATACCTTGTTGTATTAGTGACTGAGTAGTGTGAAGCCGATCAGTAGTTAGGCTTCATAATTATTTTTGTAAATTTTTATTACGTACACGGCCCATTGAAAACCAGCGAATGCTAAATGGCTATACCGTGTTTAAATAATTTGAATAAAACATAAAACTATATTCCTCCTTGACACTATTAAATCGTGGTTATCATATGGTCATTGGCAATGGTCATAACATAATTGATCAATGGTCATGTGCTAGGTCATAACCGATGGATATTTGATAATACTGTACTGTAAATCATTCTACACTATGTTCTTCAAAGAAAGATCATTCTTCTCAAAAACAACGGTTACACTGAATTGTTAAACATGATGGATTTTATTATAAGTTAAAGTTCACAAACTTTCAAGGATTTTAAAACGTCTTACACAGGCTATAGGATTCAACTAAAGCCTGGCGCACACGATGCGATTTTAGTCGGCCGATAAAAATCGTTTGACATACCGATATACATCGGTATACTCCGCACACGATTGAACTGTAGCCGCCATGTTGCCAAATAAATACAAGCATGTGATCACAGCATGAAATCTGATTGGTTATACTTAAAATTCCACCGATAAAAATCGTATAATATCAAAACGTTTTGATGTTGTCCGATTAAAATCGAGCAACAAAAATCGGTTAAAAATGACACCACACACAACGATTTTGTTAAAATCGCATCGTGTGCGCCAGGCTTAATACGCAGGTAATATACTACAAACATTCGAGTATGTTAGGTGTAAAAATTCAAAGAAAACTACATCAATATTATAGTAAACAAACCGAAGGCCCCCAAGTCACAAACGTTTAAGGATTTTAAAACGTCCGTAGACAGGCTATATAAGGGTTCAACTAATACGCAGGTGATATACGAGAAACATTTGAGTATGCTATGTTTCAAAATTCAAAGAACACTATATCAATAGTAATAAACAAACAAGACAAAAAATCCTATTGCATAGCTTCCGCTCCTTACCTGGCGGCCATTTTGACATGCGCCTGCGATTCATTGCAGGTCAGCGGTTCACTTCATCAACGCAGGTCGATTTTACGTTGAAGAAAAAAACGAAGAATTTTCGCACAGAAAATTAAGGAACCTCAACACTGGGCCTTACGGCCAGTATAATCAATGATATTTGGTGAGAAAATTGAACTTAAGTTTATGTATTATGGGGAGGGGGGTGTCGTCATGTTTTGACCAACTTTTCCTAGAATTTTGACCAAGTAGTAGAAATGTTTCCCGAAAATGTTGTCGAGGAGTTCAAAAAATTCTCCGCACTAACATAAGCAAAGTTTCAAATATTTTCGACCAAAATTAGCAAGGCTTGCAATTGTTTCAGCGCAAACATGACCAAAGCTTAGAAATTGTTAAAATTGCCAACGATTTCATAACTTTGATCATTTTCGTATCAAACTTTAACCAAATTTTACCAACTTTGACCAACGTTTTGAATTATTGGGGGGGGGGGCGTGTTACACCCCCACACACCTCTGTAGCGACGTCCCTGCTTACCCCACAACTTAAAAAGTCTCCTTTTTTGTCGCATGCAGTGCCTTGTTAAGAAACTTTCACTGAGAGGGACAAAGGTGAAAACTTTTCTTTCAAATAGGAAAAATGTGGGCTGCCAAGGTATAAACTTATCAAGAAAAATTTGTCAAGGAAAACTTCCGGTCTTAATTATGTTATGGATAGCTTTTCATTTTGGGATCATAATTATATAGTTTAAATCTATTTTGAAAATCAACTAAGATGGCGTGGATTGCAAAATAATTATTGAATAAGAATATATCCGAATGTGACCAGTGTTTTACTTCCATTGTCGGGATAACAGCAACCTGCTTTGTTACCGCAAACCATTCTATTGGTCCATGTACCATCACCATTAACATATGCTGTGCTAAAGCCAAGCCAAGAATCGCATGAATCACAGTTGACCTCATTATTAGCAACGATTCCAATTCGCATGGCGGAATTGCCATTGAACTTTACATTAAATCCCTCTCTGTTGCATTTGTATTGTAATGATGAGCCCGCGATGAGGGATTTCCATGTAGCCTTGCCAGCGGTCGTGGCCCTGAATTGTCCATCTGCGATCACGCTGTACAGCGAACTTGCGGCGTAGTCAAATGTTGTCCATTTTCTCTCTCCATTGTGTGACATACCCAGGCAAATTTTTGTAAACGGAGTGTTCCAATATGAAGCCAACTTGCTTTCTTTCTCTGATATCCCTTCCAGTCCGTCTTCTATGGCGTACGTCTCCTCGTTTTTCCAAAGGACAGAGTCATATGTAAATGTATTCTGCGGCAAAAACAAAGTAGTTATTTAGAATAATCCATTTTCGGATTGAAACTACTCGTATATCTCGTGAAATGTACCGGGTGTCCCCAAAAAGACTGGACACTGTTTGATTTCATGTAATGTAAAAGGTATAAAGGCTATCGCAATTAAATAAAGATCATTGCATTCAGAAAGGACTATATAATTCTTAGCTTTTGATATATAGTAGCACTTGCATTTACATGCAACTGCGCTATTGATGTTTGAAGGTTGAACTACTGTTTTTGAAAATGCCTTGAAAAATTAGCATAAAACAACCTTGTAATTAATGTAGCTATACTTGTATATTAATGTAGTTATACTTGTATATTAATGTAGTTATACTTGTTAAATAATAAATATTTTTATTTTGGTTGTATCTCGCTCAATATTGCATGTAAATTCAAGTGTATATCAAAATGCAACGATTTTATTTCATTGCGAAAGCTTTTATATCTTTTACATTACATGATATCAAACTGTGTCCAGTTCTTTTTTGAAACACCATGCAGGTGTGACGCGAAATTTCTGACTTGCGAAATATCTGACTACACGTGTATTTATAAAGTCATGTTGTTAGATAACATTTATACATAAATTTTCAAATTCTACAATTGATCAACTGAATTGACACTATACCACTAGTTGTGAACGTTAGCGTTCAGCGATAATAAAGCTTGACTCTAAAATCTGCCAATGGAAAAAGTCAATTGAAAAGCGCTCTTAGTGACATAGAATAAAATCCAGTTTCCAAGGTGCATGCATGATGCTATACTGTATATGCATTATTATTAGCACCAAAAATTGTTTCGTGTTTGACCTTTTCACTATTTAGTAAACAGCAACAATGAGGTGGTGTATTGCCCATTTAGATTTAGCGATGTCTGTATTAGAAACATTTAGCGATACTATTGGTAACATCGTATATGGACTTAAAATACTCATTAACAATTCATAAATCTTGTGGCAAATCATGTCAGCCATAATATGTCACGTGGAGTGACTTTATATTCTTTATAATAATTGTTCATCCTAATTAGTATGATTATATAATTGTTCATCCTAATTAGTAATTTCTTTTGTAGTTGTATTTTAAGCTATTCAAAACACTCGAACTCGCGTTTTATCATATCTAAAACGCTCGGCTGTGCCTCGCGTTTTAAATAGGATAAAACACTCCTTCTCGTCTTTTATGGTAAAACACTCCTTCACGTCTCGTTCGTTTGGATGTGCAGCGCCAAATTTGTGGAATGATTTACCTTAACACATTCAGCAAGCTGATTCCATTGGAAGCTTCAAAAAACTCAATAACAAAATAGTGTGATTTTATCAATAATAATATATCTTTTACGAAACTAATAATATATATACTCTATAGTGATTATGAATGAATAGCCTGGATCGTCTTAACTATCTTTCATGTAAATATTTAGATTTTATTTTTATATTATTGTTATGCGCATGTGAGCATATTTGAATGGAACTTGCGCAATACAAATTAAATTATTATTATTATTTATTATTAAATAGTACTTAAAAATTAAAAATCGTTTCGACCGACTCGGTCGTATTTAGCAAACGTCGTGTATTTCGCGGCCCACGACCACACAGTCAGCTTTGAAATTTTTAAAAAGTGTTTCTAAATTGAAACTTAGAGATGTCGATTTGAAATATTTAACGAAGTATTAGAAATTAACATCATAATTATTTTATCTAAACTCTAAAAAACGGTTTCGGCTAACTTAGAATTTAGCAATCGTTATATATTTCGTGTGAAATTTCTGACCCGTCAGGGCCGTCACGCTTGCATGGTCAGGCATTTCGCAGAGGTCAGGAATTTCGCTTGACAGGGTAGTATATATAGTTTTTCTGTTTCACTAAAACCCAGGTGAAAAACTACGCTATTTGCTCTATGTGATATTGAGCACTCTTTAGCATTTCGTGAATTAAAATTAATTTTTACAAATTATAGTGTTGTCTGGATTATAATTTTTTTAGATAACAATATTATTTGTATAATAATTATATTAAATTATAACCACTCTTGTTTTCAATTCACAATATTTAATATTTAACAAATATAAAACATTTTCCGTGTTGATATAACTATATATCAATACGGAAAAAATGTTTTATATTTTTTTTATAATATAGCGATGTCAAAAGCCCGAAGGATACGAAAAAGTTCCGTGTTTACAAATGGCAGAAAATTTCCCGTGTTGACATTGAGTTATATCAACACGGCTCTTAGCCAATCAGCGTTCAGAATTTA
>CACRXK020008661.1:0-12623 GCA_902702795.2 Paramuricea clavata | reverse complement strand
AAATATATTTGGCAGTTGAAACAGTCCAACATAGAATACTCTATTCGTTGGAAAATTTTAAAGAAATGTAAGGCCTACTCAAACAAAACAAAACGTTGAAAATTATGCCTGCACGAAAAGTTCGTTATAATTTACTATCCCGAACTAAGCTCATTGAACTCAAGAAACGAACTAATATCGGCATGTAGGCACAGGAAAAAATTCCTGCTCTGTAGCCAGTAGTCAGATTACAAACATATATTTACGCTTTCCTAATGACGTCAAACATTTGTATATAACAGCTCAAGTTACCTATAGGTTATAACATCATGTAAATACGCGATATCACCATTCACCTGATGAGTGTGGCAAGCCTAGCTTGCCATACGAAACAAATGTGTTGTGAATAAATGTTTTACATATACATATATATATATATATATATATATATATATATATATATATATATATATATATATATATATATATATATATACCTAATTAATAGAAAGAGATATTAGGGCCGATAGACAGGAGTATTTAGAACAAGGTATATTAGGGGCCGATACACAACATATACCCCCGCCCACATGAAAGTGTCTTTCCGGACGTTGCCAGGGCCAAGATACTATGACATTTCATGGCTTCACTTAACTACCACTACTACCAGTGAGAATACTATGCCAGCTTTACTGTGAAGATATATTCAGAATACTGGAAAAGAATTTTGACAGCAGTAGAGAATGAATAAAGTCTACTCTCCTTGTAGTTATACCACTAAGGCGTAAAAAAATACCTGTGGTTCCGGTTTCATATCGTGAAAAAATTAGGGTCGGTAGGTCGGAAATAAATTTTTTTTTGAATATTTTTTTCATGGTTTTGGCGATTTTTTGCTGGGCGATTTGCAGTAGAGTCCCGACATCAATATTAACAAGAGATGCGTATTTCCTATGGACGAATTTATGCAATTTGGTTGAATAATTAGTGTGACAACAGACGCCATTTTAGCACGCTGTATGAGCAGCCCGCAACTACCTGATTAGAAGATTAGAACTGTTTGAAGCTGCATGTCAGATTCATGGAGACAGCACTGAGTCGTCTGTACCAGAGCAAGTTGGTCTATATGTGAGACAACTGTACAAAAATGCCCTGAAAACATTTTAGTAGAGGTTTTTTCACATAGCGATAAAATAGCAAAAAGGGTTATTCCTAAAATTTATAAGAATGCACTGGAAGACTTTGAGAAGTCAGATAGCAATTACATCAGAAGTGTTGCCGTGTATTATAGTGGTGGCATAATGGCAAAATATCGTGCAGCCTATCGAGATGTGAGTTATCAGAAATATATTGATAACCAAAAGTCCGCACGCATTGTTGTCAATAACTGTTCAATTCCTAGATTAGTGCCTTACAATAAACTTATGCCTTTTATAAAGTCCATTAATATTGGAAAGCTATACAGTGTACGAGAAACACTTTGTGAGGGTTTGAGTGAGGAAGAGAAAATTTCTGGGGTATTAAGTAATATTAGAGTGATGTTGCCTTGTCTTGCCAGATATTACATGGTGAATGAAGGAAACTATGAGCTGCTCTGGTTTAATGATCAACCTTTTACATTCTATATTTCCATTGGTGGTGATATAGCGCTCCTTTTGGCAAGGAAGACACTGCCTGTTCTTGGCTGGTAAGCTTCCTTAATATTGGTAGAGGGGTTCTTAGTAGCAACGAGAATTTCTTGTTGTTTGGAGGTAACTGCAAAGAAGACTGTTTTCCTATGCGTAGATTTATTGAGCAGCTTGTGAAAGATATTGATGAGTTGGAAAATACCATAGATCATGTCGACTATAAAGGCAATTCAGTTAATGTCAAATTTAAGATATCGGAATTGCCAAACGACATGAAGATGTTGGTTTTCCTGAGCGCTGAACTGTCGAATGCTGCTACTTAGTTTTCTACATTTGCAAATGTTATTACACACAGTATGAGTGCTCTAGATGGCTCTTTTGGTTCATCTCGAAAAGAAAAGTGGGAACCCCGGAAGTATGAGGATAGGGTGTCAGTTGCTAAGAAGGTTGAGCAGTTTAAAACTTCCCTGACTAAAAAAATTGTCTGCTTCCACTTTAAGGTCTAAGGTGACTTCTTTTATAGCCAAAAATAACAGTCGTCAAGAGTTTAAGCCAGTCGTCGGCAGGCTTATTGATCGGGCACATGTTGACCCACTCCATGTCAAAAACAATGCCTGTGCCCAAACTCACTAACTGTTATTGCATAAAGTCATTGCTATGTCAAGACTTGGAGATGCAACCAAAACCTTTTCGCTTGTTCCCACAAACTCGCCATTCAAGAGGTATATCCTCACTCTGCGCAACTGTCATTTGACCAGGTTAGCCAACAAGCTAACAAGATGGTTTGATGAGACAAATGCTAGTGGTAAGGAGTTTGACTACCGCTTCACTGGCAAGGACTCTCGGCTATTTCTCTTAAACTTCATGCCCTTAATTTCAGTTGTCGAATCTACTGCTAAGCCTAGTAGGGAAAAAACCTTTCTGCATATTCTTGCCCACATTTTCCTTTGTCTGAGAAATGCTGTGTCTCTTTTCACTCGCCTTAGCATCTCGGATAGCGACATAAGAAATCTCGGTGAGCATTGCAGTAATTATTTCTGGGCTAATGCTCTTTTCTTTAGTGTTAACCCTACTGTTTGGACTATTGGCTATATCGTTCCAGTTCACACCCAGCATATGAAAGGCAAATATGGCCTTGGTCTTGGCCTCAATTCTATGGAGTGCCGAGAGGCTAAGCATGTGTCCATTGCTAAATATAGCAGGAATACTAATTACCAGAACAGGTGGGAGCAGATTTTTCAGCATTAGTTTGTCTCTCTTGTATGGTTAAGGGAAAGAGGTTATAATTTCTCCAAGGGGAAGATCTCTACATTAAAATCTTACATTCCAAATTCTGTTAGCAGTGACAGTAAAGCTTTCTGCCACTGCGGGCTTAAAAAGGAGAAAGTGTAGATTTTGGGTGGCCGGACATTTTGCCGAAAGACACTTTGCCGAAAGACATTTTGCCGAAAGACATTTTGCCGAACGGACATTTTGCCGACGGACGTTTTGCCGAACGGACGTTTTGCCGAACGGACATTTTGCCGAATGGACATTTTGCCGAACGGACAGTTTGACGAACGGACATTTTGCCGAAAATAGAGACATCTTCTGAACTTTAAAGGTTCGCTTACACGGTCAAAGTTTCTGTGATTAAAGTCATTAATTGTCGATTTTGATGACAGAAACTTTGATAGTGAGGTATAGTTTCGTTTTATATTCTTCACGTTTTTGACAAGTTTACCGAAAATTCGCGATATAAAGAATAACATCATTAACATCATTCATGAATGTGATTTCCCCGAGAACTGCAGTGAACGTATTCCATGATTCTCGAAGTGAAATTCGCTCACGTCATTTTTATATACGCTTGTTTGTTTACGATCTGACGTCAAGACACGTTCCTAACAAATGAGTCATCCGCTGCAACAAACAAGCTACCAATAGTCAATATGGTTATGCACTGCTAACAACCGTCATGCTCTGCTAATGACCATTATGCACTGCTAATGACCATATAATGGTTATTTTACACAATGGTTCAGAATTACACAGTTGAGAAATGAGTCACAGTCCCAAACATTTTGACGAAATAACATCTTTATTTTCGGCAAGTTGTCCTTTCGGCAAACTGTCCGTTCGGCAAAATGTCCGTTCGGCAAAATATCCGTTCGGCAAAACGTCCGTTCGGCAAAATGACCGTCGGCAAAATGTCCGTTCGGCAAAATGTCTTTCGGCAAAGTGTCTTTCGGCAAAGTGTCTTTCGGCAAAATGTCCGGGTACCTAGATTTTGTGGTAGCAAGTTAAGTAATGACATTGAAGTGAGTGTTAGCAAGGGAAAAGTGTTGCTATCCAAGGTTGATCTAAGTTAGTGTTGGAATGTGTTGAGGAAGTGTTCGAACAATAATTTGGAACAATAAGTTGTTTTACGTAATGGTGGGTTGTTTACAAACGTCTTATAAAATAGTTATTTAATTTAAAGGTACAATATGTATGGATATTGTTATTTATTTAAAAAATGACATTGAAGTGAACAGTTAATAATAATGCTGTTTTTTAAACTAACATGCCAATGTCTTGTGACATAAGTTTTTAAGAATATAAAGTTTCACATGTGAATTTGGAACATGTGAAACATAATTTCACCTGTGAAAAATCACGTGTTCCAAATTCACATGTGAAATTTCACACATGTGAAATCATGTGGAATTTTTGTAAGGGGTATCTATCTGTAAAATACATCATACGCATTACCCATTTCTGGAGAATTAGAATTTTATCAAGATAAGTCTTACATGCTTGTCCCCAAACAGCGATACCGTAGGTTAAGTACGGACAGGGATGCCGGAAGTTGCTGAGGGCAAGGGGTGCAATTGGTTAACATGAGGGCATACTTCTTAATAAAAGGCACCAATGAAAATGAAAGGGCGTCATGATCCTACATTCGTGTCAACCTCCCTCCCCGTCACCAAATGTTTTTGGACCGAATACAATTATTTAGGCACAATTCCTCCGTAATTTCTCGCCAAAAATTCCATAAGTAATGCTTTCTGTTTCACCTTTCTCCAAATGGATAACAATTTTGCCGAATTCCTGACAACTGGGGGGTGGAACACCCCCACACACATCCTCGAACGACGTTTAATTCTGTCTGCTGTAAAAGTTTTGTGCACCCGTTACACCCATGCATAGTCTGCACCCACACTGCACCCACAAAGTTGAAAATGCAAAAGGCAAGGGGTGCACTTGCACCCGCTGCACCCCTGGTTCCGGCATCCCTGAGTACGGATCGATTAGGGACTGGTATACGTTGATTAGTATATTTCGTGGAACGAAACGACGAATTTTGCAATAAGTCCAATACCCTTACTGATTTTCGTTGAAATGGCATCAATGTGATGCTTCCAGGTGAGATTTTTATCAATCAAAATACCGAGATATTAAATATTGGTTTTATATACTTGTTTTAGTTTTTTCACATACTTGTTTTGTTCACTATCAAATATGCACATTTTTGGTTGATAATCAAGTCTTTTGTGACAAGAATGAAAAATCACAAAGCTTGATTTTTTAATGTTTTGGGTTAGCTTACTGGCGATCAGCCAATCATAGAGCTTTTGTAATTCAGTATTCACTACACTTTCAAGAGGTTTAGCGTTCCTATCAGCGTAGAGGCTGTTCAATCGAGTCATCAGCAAATAGATAAAACCTAAGTTTACTTGAACATTTGTGGATATCTTTAACATATATGAAAAAAAACATGGAATGGAATGAATTCGAAGATGGAATGTACAGTGTTCGTCCAAAACGCATGTAAAAAGTTCATTGTCAGACCATACTGGATTTATATGATGGAGAGATCAGTAGTTTTTTACTTCCAATATTTTGGCTCTAGAAGACAAAGCGCGTAGAGTGTGATCAGCTACATTTTGATACATTTTTTCCAGTACTTTCCTTCTGCATGAACGATACAGGGACAACCAACATTCCACGGTGCTTGGACATTTTTGTCATCTTGAGTGGTTTCGGAGTTCGCTTGTTACAAGGTCACCAAACTTTCGTTCGCAACTACATTAATCTTTATACTATCGCAACAACATTTTCGTACTGAGATCTGCTAATATAAATCACTGGAAATGTGTAGATGACTATAAATAATGAACTTTCAACGCTTCAATCCGAACTGGATGTAATCCACTCTTGGGCAGCGCAACATATGAAATTTAAATTAGTGGAAAAAAGTGTAAGGAAATGATAATCAGCTTTCTCCAAAATTAACCTGACGTTCCTAGATTGTGTATCGATGGGGTTCCTCTTGACCTGGTCCATTTGTTCAAAGCTCTGGGCCTAACATTGAACAACAAACTGAAATGGGAAGAGAATGTGGAAATTATGGTGAGAAAGGCATTTAAACGTTTATATATCTTACGCGCGTTAAGTCGTAGTGGTGTTCCTTCCGCCGATCTGCTCGTCATCTATTTCTCTTGGTGAGATCGATTCTTGAGCATGCTTGTCCCATTTGGCATACTAACGAACCACCATTCCTCTGCGATTAGATTGATCATGTTCAAAAGAGAGCCTTGCGCATCATCTATCCTGGACGTAACTACAACGAAGCCCTAAGTATTACACGATGCTCTTGTTTAGAAGATGAACGACAGATCATGTGCCATAAAACATTTAAACCTAGTTCCCAACTTTATGGTCTATCACCACCAACACGAGAAACCATGTATGGACGTCTCCTACGGAATAACACGGACTATATACGGAATAACACGGACTAAGTGAATTATAACACGGAATAACACGGACTAAGTGAATTATTAAACAATCTATCTATATATCTAACTATCTACAGTGTACCTAAATGCCGGGCAAATCGTTATAAAAATAGCTTTATTCCAGCTATGTGTTCGAACGTTTCAAAATCAAAGTTAAAAGTAACAGCGATACTTGCTTGTTGATAATGGATTTTAATCTTCGTACAAATTTTTATATGCGTGTATATAATAGATTCTAATATTCTAAAAATGTATACACGTTGTAATTCACCATCATGCTGGTGCGATAATGTGTTAATAAACAATTTTATTATTATTATTATTATTATCCCTTGGTGGCTTTCGTCAGCAATTGATAAGGTGCGTTACCTGGGCATAACTATCTGTCGATCTCGTAGGAGAATGCCGCTGTCGGTCACACGTAGCTCACACTATGCTCGTATTTCTGGTTCCCGCTGATCTTTTGAATTTTCCCATGTTGTGAATTTAATTGCTGCGATAACTTCTTGAATAATGACTTTGTCCTTTCAAACTTTCTTCTCGATTTCTGCTATTTTCATTGACTTTAGTACCGTATTGGTGGCAAAAAAAGTTAGTATATGCTTCACCTGCATTTTCTTTATGTTTCTGTTCCACAGGATGGCGTGATAACACATCTGCGGGATTTGTCTTGCCAGGGTGATACTTTAGTTTAAATCGATATTCTTGAAGGCGAAGGGCCCAACGTTCAATGCGGGCAGGTGGTTTCGATTTTGGGTGGTAGATAACCTGTTACTACCATTTTCGAGCTTCCGTGAAGCGTGCATTTATAACTACGTTTCAAAACGGTTCTTCAGCATGAGTTTGTCAATCAAAACTTTTTGTTTTGCAATAATAACTTTTGTGGGCGTGGTGTCAAGCACATTGTTTTGCACGCGAAAATTTCTTCTTATTTTTCACACGGACTGACTTTATACTGACAAAATTGCTATAGAAAGCGAAATAACAGATTTATAGCACCTTTTGGATATGTTTACGTAACAAACCTCTGTAATACAAGTGTCCTTTCGAGTTTTGACGAGGTCTCAGTAAATAAGTGTTTTATTATATATCAATAGTCAAAGAAACAACAAATTAAAGAACAAATGAACGTAAATACATGAAATATTTTATTGTTAAAACGTTATATTAAACACTGGCTACACTGCAGTTATAAGAAGCGAAAGTTTTAATTACGTACTAGGCATGTCCAAAGGTCGCACCTTCACGTGATGGCGCACGTGATTTTTTTTGTTATTCGCCGGTGGATAACGTATTATCTCCCTCTCGCGCTGTTGCGAGGGAGACAGCCTAATTTCGTCACTCTCACGTGATATGCTCTCAACCAATAAAACACTAGAAAAATGCGACTTTGACTATTGATATATAATAATATGTTTTATACCACGCCCACAGAAGTTATTATGTCAAAACAAAATGTTTTAGGAGCGAAATAAAAAGTTTTGAATGACAAACTCATGCTGAAGAAACGTTTTAAAACCTAGTTATAAAATTAATGCACGCTTCACGGAAGCTCGAAAATGGTAGTATGTTATGCTCGTAATAATTCACATAATAATAATGTAATTAGTTTTGATTTTACACATTATATTATTTAAATTAAATACACTATAAATACATTATTTTTGCTGTATTTTTGCTGTAGGCCTAGCATGATTAATAATTATTCTGACCAATTGTAATTTAGCACATTGTAATATAAACGCCTTGATGCAAAATAAAAGTTAGGTCTTGCATGCGTCCATAGAGTGTGTGTCTCTTATAGTAAATAATGATAATTACATGATAATGATAACTGCAACAAACTCAGCAGGTTATTGACCAAGGATAGGCTTGCTATTTGACGGTAACGAAAGCAAATATGAGTTGTGGAAAGTTAAATTCCTGGGGTATATGCAGCTACAAAAGCTATATAATGTATTCGTGCATTACGCAAGCAAAAAGACCCACCAGACGCTTCGAGGCAAGCAGTCGCCATTGCCGAATTCGAGGAATATCTGGACGATCGAAGTTATCGCCAGTGATACAAGACGCGAGAAACGACGGGAGAAAGCGCTAAAAATTCTCAGACAGCACTATACCAAGGAAAGGAAAAGCCATGTATAATTGCGCTTTATATTCAACTCAAATAGCAAAAGGAACAAGAGAACGAGCCAATAGTCGATTGCGTTATACAAGCAGATAATTTGCGACAGCGTTACGAGATGCCGAGGAAGCTATCAGCGACGCATTGTTAATCGTGATGGTTTTGAAAGAGTCACCGAGTAAATACAACACGTTTGCCATGGTAGTTGTGCAAAGGGGATGAATATTTCCAACAATGAAGAAGTAGAGTGCAAGTTCGCACTAAAGGTATAAGTTATGCCAATTTAGGAATAGATCCCCAGATGAAAGTGCAACTGCTCAATTAGATCTTTGCATTGTGACCTGGATGGTCGTCTTGATCCTGTAGGGAGACATGGCAATTTAAGTATGCTTTGTCATTTGTTGATGATTATTCAGGGATTATTATGATCTCTTTTCTAAAATGTAAGAGTGCTACTCCGGAAGAGCTACGACAATTAATTGTTGGTTGATGCTGCTCTTTTTGGGTGGGTTGAACGTGTCAGGAGTGACAATGGCACAGAATTCAATGATCATAAATTCAAATATATTCTTCGATAAAATAGGATAATGCATTAAGGCTGATTTCCACTGTTGCGTTTTTCATACGTATACGTATACGCACGTAAAACTTTAAATCCGTTTAAATGTTACTTATAAAATAACCAAATAAATAAAGCAACAGAATTTAGCGTTCCGCAAGTTTTAGTATGAATTTGTTAACTTATTTGTAAAATATTTAAAAAATAGAAGGATTCAAAGTTTTATGTGCGTGTACGTGCGTACGAAAAGCGCAACAGTGGAAATCAGCAATAAGAATAGAACACCATATTCCCCACATCAGATCGAATGTTGAGTCTTTTTAATTATGGCTAGATGTTTGCTTCTTCATGCAAACTTGCCAAAGTCCAGGTGGACTTATGCTGCTATGGCGGCAGCCTGCAGCAATTATTTTGCAGGGTGTGAAAGATTCTAAGTAGTAGGTTTAAAATGAAGGACTAAAGGCAGCATTCCAGTTATGCGTTTTTCATACGTGCGTGTACGCACGTAAAAGTTGAATTCGCTTTACATCCTACTTATGAAATAACTAAATTTATAAAAGGACAGCATTCAGTTTTGTGTATGATTTAATGCGAATTTTTTTAAGGTTATTTGCACTTATATGAAATTTTAAGCGAATTCAACTTTTACGTGCGTGTACGCACGTATGAAAAACGCGTAACTGGAATGCAGCCTTTAGGAGTAATGTCATAGTTCCTAGGTACAGAATTCAAATGTTCTGAAAGTCCAGTTGAAATGAGCCAAAAGCAATATATTGAAATATTGCTGATAAAGGCCCTGTCACACTATTACTTATCGTACTAGCGTATGCCAGCGTATGAAAAATATGACTCATACGCCGGTATACGCTGACATACGCTAGGGGTACGTTAGGCATCATACGCTAGGGGTACGTTAGGCATAGGTTGCATACGTTTCAAGCAGGGTCGCAGACGGTGATATACGCTGGCATACCGTGAGGGAGAACATCTTTTTAAGCATGCTCAAAAATTTTTGCGTATTCGGAGGCATGGCTTACATTATAAGCATTTTCTAGCCACACGCTCAATACGCTAGAGGTACGCCAAGTGTACGGTACTCATACGCTGGCATTTTAAAGGATTTTTGTGCGTATGAAAATTATTTCATTAATTTTCATACGCTTCTCATACGTTTCTCTCATACGCAATAGTGTGACAGGGTCTTAAGGTTTGGTGATCCCAACAGTACTAGGTTTAGATAAGGTCGTGGATACGAAATCACCTGAATTGAAAGATCCAACTCTTTAGATAGAGCGATAGTTGGGAGCTTCATATATGTGATGAAAGGAACAAAGGCTTGATTTTTGTTATGCTTTCCCAAAACATGTCAAAACCCACTGAAGCTAACCTTATTGCTGCAAAGCATGTCCTTAAATATTTGAAAGGCACAATTAAGCAAAGCTTAAGTGATTTAGGAAACATGAGAGCACTCTAAAACTTATTGGGTTTTGTGACTCAGATTGGCATATGGTTTTCGGTTGTTAGACGAGGGTCCTTTAGTTTCTTGAAGAAGTCGAAAACAGCCAACTGTTGCACTGTCCACACGTGAAGCAGAGTATATGGCACTGACGGATGCAGTGCAGGAAATAAAGTTCTTAAAAAAGTTGTGTGTTGGTCTACGTATTCTTCAGCAGCTGTAGTGTTCTGGTAAATGGTGACAACCAATGTGCAATCAATTTAGCTAAGAACCCTATTTACAATAAAGGAACTTATTGTAGCTGGCTACGATTCGAGGGAAACCAATACTAAAAATATACTAAAGTAATAAAGTTTTAATTTTCGACTGAATGTCTCAGCCTTCCTCAGAAATAATATTACTAATAATTTCTAACCTATATATATACACCAATAAATATGCAAATATACAATTGTGATAACTAATTAAGCTTAGTGATAAACAAAAAAGTCATTGTTGCAGAAAATCGTGACTATAATTTAATCCTCCCCGATTAGTCAAGTTTTCACATTGCAACAGATTACCACAACGCTGATCAATCAGCATAAATTTCAAATATGAATGATCAGCCCCGTGGAAATCCAGGAAGTGATTAACAATACTACAAGTTCTGTGCCTACGCTTAATGTGTGACTTGTAGTTCGCAAGGCGGGCCTTGAAATTAACAGTAAAACCAATACCTTGTAAACCACAAGCCAAACATTCGGCAAGATATACCACTCCCTTGGACGTACATGTTTTTAAAAACTTTCTTGGTAATGACGGAACGAAAAGTGTTCCCTTCTGACAAAAAATTCTTACAGCAGTCACAACGCTTTGCTGTACAATTAAAACAACCGAATTGTTCTACTTCAGAATTTTCCTTGCCATATGGGTTGGTGGGAGCCAATAACTCCTTTAAATTGGCGTTGCGCTTAAAAGACACACGAATAACCTTCTCGGGTAGAATATCTCTAGCCTTCTCATCACCACAGATAATAGACTTGTGATGTTTATTTATGATTTTTCGTATGTCTGGTCCACGCGGATTATACTTAGTAACTAAACAACAATATCCTTCATTGGACTTTTTCTTACTTTTGCGTGCATCTTCCCTAGAAATATTACTTTCTTCTCTAAATTTATCTAAGAGATGCTCTTTTTCGTGTCCGCATTCAATTAAATAATTGGCATATTCCGCACTTTCAGCACGAAAGTCCTCTTCCTTGGAGCATATATCCTACGTAGTCTAAGCGCTACACCCTTTGCGATGCCCAGTATCTGTGATCTGGGGTGACACGAATTACCATTGAGATATAAACGCGCATCGGTGGGTTTACTATAAACCGATCCAAACGACCTTCTTCGATCGTAATAAAGAGGTCCAGAAAACTCAAAGAACTCCCGCCTACTTCCATGGTAAATTGTAAATATGAGTCGAATGAATTTAATGTATTGAAAAAACTGTGCAGTCTTTCCACCGTACCACGCCAAAGTGCAAATGTGTCGTCCCGAAAACGAAACCAGGATCGCAATTCAGGGTGAGCGCCTTAGACTCTAAAACCTTTTTGTCGATGTTCTCTGCCACAATATCTGCATAGGAACAAGAATTTTTAGGTCCCATAGCTGTACCATTCTTTTGATGGCAAAATTGTCCACGGTAAGTAGAACAATTTTTCTTCAAACAAATATCCAAACTATCAGAGAATTCCGTTAATTTGCAACGCACTCTCTCTATCCCCGTGTCATTATCTATAGAAGGAGACATGTTGATAATATCAAAACTCACCAACATGTCTTCGTCTAATATTCTATTTTTATTGAGACTATCAATTATCCACAGCATGTGCGAAGTATCCCTTACTCGGCAAATATCCCCAGCATGTGCGAAGTATCCCTCACTCGGCAAAGCATGTGCGAAGTATCCCTTACTTGTTAGAAGGGCACACTTTTCGTTCCGTCATTACCAAGAAAGTGTAAATCGCTCACATGTACGTCCAAGAGAGTGGTATATCTTGCCGAATGTTTGGCTTGTGGTTTACAAGGTGTTGGTTCTGCTGTTAATTTCAAGGCCCGCCTTGCGAACTACAAGTCACAC
>CACRXK020008660.1:0-20409 GCA_902702795.2 Paramuricea clavata | reverse complement strand
TCAATGTTTACATGAAAATTTGTCAAATTACACTTGTTTAGGGCACTGGAAACGAGACACGGCCAAGATGCGCGAGGCGACATGCGCGAGGACATCAACATCAAAGATTCCGACATCGAGTGAGACTTCTGGTCTTATTATTTATTTTGTGGCTTTATGCTGTCCCACCACACGTAAGGCGGTAAGGCGTTATTGTCAGTATGTATTGATTACGTCACGTCCACGATCGTGCCCGAGCAGCCCTAAGTATTTTGAACAGTATCCGAAATTGAGGAGATTTTGGTTCCGTTCGTCGCTAAATTTGCCCAAGCTACGATCAAACCATATTATTTAGAAAGAGAAATCTTTGTGAAAAGATGTAATCGAATTTGTTTTGGCGTACGAGTAGTTTGAGCGGAGATATTTGACTTTGAAGGCGATGCGGTCGTGGCGCCAGTGATTAGCCTTTTACTGTTATATTATATATAGATGAGCACACTCAATGTAGGCCACAGAAAATGTTACATCAACCGCTCTAAATGAGCTCATGGAGTAATTAAAAGAATGCAAAGGTATTATACTATCATGTCAACTATATTTTATTGTTAAAATGTATTTATTTGTCTAATTTAAGAATGTTTTTAAAATAGTTTTGGTTGACTATAAATTTGTTTATAAAAACCGTTAAAAACCCGCAACACCTGATCATTCATTCTGAGATTGGGCCGCCTGTGGGTGCATCAGGGCGCAATGCACTCAGTGGATTAAATAGACACATGGCAGATAGGCCAGTTAACCATTAAGCGCCAGTGCTCTCCCTTTGACAAGTAAAATCGTCTTGCATTAGACAGAGTAAAATAATAAAGTAGGGTGCATCAGGGCACAATGCAACTCAATGGGTTAATATATATGTAATAGTACTATATGTAATACATATTTTGTATGTATGTATTCTATTCCAGTTTCCCTGATGCGAAGAAAAACCCTACATGCGAACAAACATCTATGCAAAATGGGTAGAGAATGTGAACAGGAATGCCCCGGTTAACTTTGTTCCCACAAAAGGAAGTCGTCTTTGTTCAGCCCATTTTAGTTTGGATATGATAAAGGAGGAT
Organism: Paramuricea clavata; assembly: GCA_902702795.2. Lineage (NCBI taxonomy): Eukaryota > Metazoa > Cnidaria > Anthozoa > Malacalcyonacea > Plexauridae > Paramuricea > Paramuricea clavata. The sequence goes on along the minus strand of CACRXK020008660.1, from coordinate 19,315 downwards.
AGAGAACGAGTTATCCTGAAGCCAAATGCTATCCCAACAATATTTCAATATTCTCAGGTTTGTGTTTTATGTAATAGTATATTTACTGGTAATAAATAAATATGATGGCTGGGGCCGTAGGAATGGAGACAGGGGGGGGGGGGCACAGGGACACTTTTTACCTGAAGTATACTTGCTGTGTTGTTGCTAACTCCAAAAATCATTTGGAGCCAGATTTATCTAGCAGTGTCGCACTTGGCATTTTGTTCTTCAGTTCTTGTTTAGAAGCTGTTTAATTGCAGCACAACACATTCTTGTACCACTCGACCCTCATCGTTCTCTGTCAACTGTGTGTAAGACGGGGCTCTGGAAACGAGAATGTGGCAATAGCCTAGCTCCTTTTGAAGATAATTGCTACCTCCACAAAAATAAAATCTACATGTATAGATTGCATGTCCTCATTAAAAAAATAAATGGATCGTTATTAGGGCCAATGAGAACCTGGCATGCTGACTGCACATTGCACTGTTAATTTCAGGGAGTTAACTTAACTCCGGTGGAGTTATACTGTACCTCAATTAACTCCAAATGTGGAGTAAAATTAGGTTCAGAATAATACCACTGGAGTTAAATTAACTCCCTGAGATTTACAGTGTGGTCAAAATATTTATTGGCTCTGATTATAATGGGTCATTACAGAAAAGATCCACACTCCCTCCATGGAATAGACTACGGAGCACTGTCTCTCTGGACTCTGGAGAAAGGAAGGACTGCTGTACAACACAAATTGGAAAATACGCATTGCAAGCACAGCACATTAAAATTCCCATTCGGTCAAAATCGATAATATGCTAATCAATCAAATGTGTATGAATAATTGTGTGTCTTTGATATATATGTAGTTGATATGCTAAAAATAATTGCCAAACTTGAATGTTGATTTTACAAACAAACATGGCAGGGTTAAATTACTGAGATTCCTTTTGGATAGATATCATATATTTAATAGGCCTTTCTGGTAATTACATCACAACTACACTGTTTTCAACTTAGAACCACCTTAAAATGGGATGGGTTTAAGTTTGGCTATATGGTAATTAAGCCTAGTTTCCATTTGGTCGTTAGTTGTCGCTGGCACGACAAGCGGTAGATGTGAAATAGTCTAATATCTATAGTCTTTTTGTGTTGTCAAAAACTGTCATATAATTATATATTATGTTATGTTTACGCGTGGGACGCGTGAGTCCGAACTGAACCCTCTCGGAAAGTTCTGGAATATACCGGTAGTTGTTATTGTGATTGTAAAACAATTTTGAGACAGCGTGTTGTGAGAGATTTATAGTGCGTATAAACGTTATTAAAACTAAAGAAAACTAAAACTTATTGTGTTGATAACTATCAGCGGGCAATTCTCGACATAGTGGCACCTCCAAACGGGATTTTTGTGTGATTTATCGCTTGTACAAGAGCAAGAACCTGTGAAAATATTGGCATTTGTATAAGGTCACGAACGACACGGCCGCGGGAAATGAAACCTGTCTTAAAAAAGCATTAAAATTATTCTACTGATTTCTTGTAAATTAACGGAGATATGGAATCAAAAGTGAAGGAGCTCGAAGGGAAATTGCGAACACTCGAATTTACCGTGAAAAGAAGCGACCAAGTGATTAAAACGAACAGTAGCAAAGCGATATCCAGACACGAAAATTCGATAATAGCGAAGGTCAATGCATGACACAGCTTAAAGGACAGTATTGAGGAAGAAAAATTCGTAAAAAAGGAGACTGAGGAGCAAATAACTGAGTGGGTAAGTGCTATTGAGGAAAAATTAAAAGCTGCCGACGAAAAAGTTTTAGAACTGCGACAAATTCAAGACGAAATTGTGCGAAAAACGCAAGCAATTGAGAAAGCCAAAGCCGTTAAAAAGGAACTCCTGTTTCAGCAAGAAAAACACGAACAAAAATTACGTCAAGAGCACGAGCTATTTGAACAACAACTAAAATTTCAGTGAAGCGAAAGAGAGTTCAAGTTCAACGAAGCTACCTAAGCTTTCTATAACAAAATTTGATGCGAAATATGAAAACTGGCTGCCATTTTGGAATAAAAGGTTACAGTCGAGCGAAGGCAATCTTGTCTGGCGAATATGGGAAAACAAACAAAATTGTTAATGCGTACGTGCAGAATATTTTGGAGTTACCTGTTGTCAAGGATGCCAACCCAAGTGAGGTAGATAAATTTTACAAAACTTTATTATATAACGTACAGTCTTTAGAGACTCTAGGCAAGCTAGAGCATGTTAATGGGATGACAAGAAGTGTAATCGATAAACTACCGGGTATAAAAAGCGATATTGTGAGATGGCACGAAGGTTGGCAGGATTGGGGCTTAGCGCAACTTGTTAAGGAAATGAAAGTATGGAGAGACATTAATCCATGTAATGAGGAGAGTGGTAAAGAGAAAGGGAGACGTAAGGATAGATCAGACAAAGTCTTTAACACTGGTGCAAGGAAACACAGTTGTGTATATTGTGAAGACATCAACGTTGTTGATGTGAATGAGAGGAAGAAAATCCTAGCAACTAAACGGTTGTGTTTTAACTGCACAGGAGCACGACATCGAGCTTCTGAATGTGGAAGCACTTCTGGGTGCCAGCGGTGCAAGCAAAAACACCATACATCAATCTGTATGATGAAAGATAAGCTATTAGCTACTGAGCAAGGTAGCAAACCAGTCGTGTATTCAATAGTAAATGTTAACGTAGAGGGAATCGAGTGTCGTGCCCTATTGGATACCGGAGCCGGAAGCTCTTATGCTTCAGCAGCCCTGTTAGACCGACTTCCAAAACGGTCACAATCAAAGGAAGTGCGTAAAATTGAGATGATGCTTGGCTCCACAACTCGTGAAGTTACTTTGTCCACAATCAATGTTGCATCTGTTGACGGTGAAGAGAAATTACAAGTGGAAGTTACGAGATTCGAACGGCGAAAACTGTTTACAATTGACAATCCACATTATTCAGAGATAATTCAGTCATTTAAGCATCTTGAAGGAGTCATCATGGTGGATAATGATCCCAAACCATTTTTGCCAGTCCACTTGATTCTCGGGGCGAGTGATTATGCAGCAATAAAGACGGTAGAACCACCACGTGTCAGTCAACTGGGAGACCTGTGGCAGAGAGAACTAAGTTCGGGTGGACTATAATGTCTTCAGGGAAGGAGTTGGATCATTCGAAGATGTTGTTAACCCAGACTAGCCATACTGACTATGAGGATTTGTGTCGGCTAGATATACTTGGCTTGGAAGATAGACCCGAGCATGATCAACAGACGGTGCATGCTGAGTTATGTGAACAGCTTATACGCGATCCAGAGGGATGGTACGAAACTGGATTATTGTAGAAGAACCACCCACCATTACCTAGCAACAAGGAAGGAAGGCAGCCTACGCCAACTTGATCGCTTATATAACAAATTAGAGAAACTGGAAGTCACTCGTGAATACAACAAGGTAATCGAGCAACAAAAGGAAGAGGGAATAGTGGAGTTGGTCAATGAACTCCCTACATCCAAGGAGTTTTACCTTTCCCACAAGCCTGTTGTGCGAACAGGCGCAGAATCGACAAAGCTTTGTGTGGTGTACGATGGATCTGCTTGAGAAAACCTACAATCCCCTAGTCTCAACGAGCCTGACACGAATGCGGTTTCATCCAGTTGCATTGTCTGGCGACCTGAAACAAGCCTTTCTACAAGTGAGGATTAAGAAAGAGGAAAGAGATTCCCTGAGATTCTTCTGGAAGCCAAATGAACATTCTTTAACAGAAACACTCAGATTTACAAGAGCACGTTTTGGCTTAACCTGTTCACCCTTCCTCCTTGCAGCAATCGTAGAACATCACCTGGATAGTTGGGAAGCCCAAGAACCAAAGCTAGTTGCTGACATACGACAAAGTCTTTATGTTGATGATATGTTAAGTGGGAAACCAACAGTTGCCAGTGCAATGGAGCTAAAGGAAGGTGCCATAAAGATCTTCGAAGATGCCAAGTTTACCTTGCATAAATGGCACTCAAACGAACCACAGCTAGAAGATAACAAACGGAAAACTGAATGCGGAAAACTGAATGCGAAAAGAGTGAAGTGAAACCGGAACGGGACTTGAACGAAGTGGAAGTTGAACCTGATCAAACCTTTGCAAAACAGCAGCTAACCAGATTTAACCAGTCCCAATCAAGCCTGCTTGGTCTAACATGGAACAAGCAAGAAGATGAAATCAGCATAGTGATTCCCAAAATGGAAACATCTGTAACGAAGAGAGAACTCTTGCGAAATCTTGTGAGAATATATGACCCACTTGGACTAGTTCCACCTGTCACTCTCAAAGGGAAGCATATCTACCATGAGGCTTGTAAGCAGAAAGTACCATGGGATGTGAAGATTTCAGAACCAATATTTGGTGAATACCAACAATGGGTGAAAGAACTCCCGGAGCAAGTGACTGTCCCTTGACCCATAGCAGTTCATCAGGAAATCGTAGACGAAGTCGAGCTACATGCGTTTGGTGACGCAAACAAAAAGGGAGTTTCTGCTGCGGTGTATGCATAGATATCTCATATACACTAGATAGCGCATCCCACCCTGTAGGCAGGCGAAAATTGAAGCCTGATCGCAGTCGCAGTTTACGTGCGGCGGCCATATTGGTCGTTCCCACGGAGCGTGATAATTTGTATATTTTGTATTGCGGAAATGGACAAAGTTGACAATAAATCGTCTTTTATGCAGTCAATTTTGGTTTTTCAAGTGTGCAACTTGTTGTAAATGATGCCAGATCGTTGGAGCTTCATATTGTGAATAACGGGTAGGCAGAATTTAATTATTTTTTTCAAAAATATCAATATTTGTCGACCCGTATGAAGGGCGCCCATAGGACAAACCCTATGGACAAACCATCATTGTTGATGTATATATAAATATAGTTCCACCAATTCCAAATAAAACATTTTGAGCTATCGCCATTGCTTCATAGCAAAATTGTGAATGTATTTGCATATTCTTTTGTAAAAGACAGCGACACTGAAAAACATATTTTAGTCACAGTTTATCAATGGCAAAAATAGACTTAAAATCTTAAATAGTCAATATATAAAACATTGACACCAAAAATGTTCCTTACTATTATAATAAGTTACTCCTTACTATTTGTATATTTATTACATACATACATATCATATATTATTTTATAGTTCCATGGAATCACATCAAGATTAAAATGTGTTAGAAGCTAGAGAAGAATAATTGCAACTTAATATATTCGCAGAATAATTGCAACTTAATATATTGCTTTATGTAAATGTAGTTGATAATCAAACTTTCTAAAACCTTCAATTGTATGAATGCTTCAAACTATCTTTAATATTTGATGTTATGAAATATTTCTTTCTGTTGAGTCCTAGACCTTTTGTTTTTAATTCAAGCAATCAAACTGCCAAATTACTGTAATTATTAACAGCATAGGTCATTGATAATCAGTTGAATTTTAGAACTGCTTTGGGAAACCCTATTTTGTAATGAGACACATTACTTCTTGCATTATTGTATATTGTAAGGTCAATGGATAAACTGCTTGATGCACAGTAGATTTTATAATCTTAAATATAGTTGCACTCACTATTGTATAAATAATTCTATTGTTATAATAAAGTATTACTTTTGACTTTGTGTAATAGTGTTTTCTAATTCTTTGACTCATCAGATGCACAATAATTAAACTTTTCTAAAAAAATAAAATAAATTGCCAGTACTCTCAGGATTGAAAACATGATAAACTCTCAATTTTTGCCTTTTGAGTTTAGTGGTTACTGTAAATATCATTAAAAAATGTCCAATTTTAAAAATAAATTTGGAGACCTGAAGAAGTTTTGGTGCCAAATGAAATTAAAAATTTGAATTAAACTCAGAAAATTTCATAGCAATGGGTAAAGTCATTCCTGATGCAAAAAGTATAAGAAGTAATAGTGAAGGGTCAAGTGACAGAATCAAAAATCAAAAGAAAACTTCCCAGGACATTTCATCAGTAAGCAATTTATTTTAGTTTTTTTACAGTATACTATTATATTGATTGAAATTAGACTTGCATTAACATGATAAACATCCCTAAGGATGAAGTACTATGAAAACAGTTGATACAAAATGTTCATCAAGAAAAGTGGTCACCCAAAAAGCAGATGTTTATATGTTCTGACCACTTTTGTTCTGGTTGCATTGTCCATACTGTTCTGTTCTCAGAAAGCAGACACATATGTTCTGACCACTTCTGTTCTGGCTTCATTGTTCATTGTCCATATGTTCTGGCTTCATTGTCCATACCCAATCTTTTTACTGAGCTAGATCACCATATTTTTGACTCACCAGTTGGTGAAAATCATGTTATATTTCAGTTGACCAAGAGCATCATCAAGAGTTACTGTGAGGTTAAATTTTACCATCTTGGAAAAAAGACCACTGAGAATTCATCTGGACAAAAAATTAGAAAGAAATTAAATAAACTTGTACCTTTTAAGCACCAGTGTGAGTGACTACACAGAATGTATCAGAGAAAGCTAAATATTAGTAAAATTTACTATGAAACTGCCCATGCTGAAAGTGCAGACTCTGCCTCAAACATAATTTTACTAAAGATTTATAGTGAAAACTGCCCAAGCTGAAAGTGCAAACTCTGTCTCAAACGTTTCACTAAAGATTTAGAGTGAAAACTACCCAAGCTGAAAGTGCAGACTCAGACTGTCTCAAACATTTCACTAAAGATTTACAGTGAAAACTGCCCAAACTGAAAGTGCAGACTCTGTTTTTTACAGTATAAACTGCCTACGCCGATAGTCGAAACGTTACTTACCAACTTCCATTTCCATAAAGTGGTGCCAGAAACCGTAAGTACATGTATTGATTAGATGATACTTCACCAGAGAATCATTCACAGATTCAAAACAAATATATAAAGAATGTTGTAATTCGAAATGTTTAGCTTTAAAATGCGATTCAAAGACAACAACATCGCCATTTAATGTTTTTTCTTGTACACTTTTCCAAAAAGCTGCGATTTCAAGGCGAACATACCTCAAAAAGGTATTTTTAATCCAGAAATGCAAAAAAGCCTCGAAAAGTATAGTATTTTCTATAGCATTTCATTGATGAGTGGGAACGACCAATATGGCCGCCGCCTATTTTCATGGGGGAAACCGCTGAGATTTTTGGCTTCAGTTTTGTATTCCGAGATGCGCTATCTAGTGTATATGAGATATCTATGGGTGTATGCCATTACGAAGCAAGAGTCGGGTGTTAACGTTGGTTTAGTTACTGCTAAAGCACGGTTAGCAAAACAGGATCTCACCATACCTCGATTGGAACTTGTGTCGGCTCACATGGCCGTGAATCTTGTATCCAATGTCCAACAAGCAATTGATGATGTGCCAGTGATAAGTGTATTCGGTTGGCTTGATAGCACAGTTGCATTACAGTGGTTACAAGGCAGTGGACAGTATAAACAATTCGTAGCAAACCGGGTCAAGAAGATCCAAGAGCATCCTGAAATCACCTGGTGCCATGTACCTACAAATGATAACCCAGCCGACCTGGGAAGCAGGGGAGGCAAAGTATCGGGAAATCGCGTTTGGTGGAACGGCCCAGAATGGTTGGTGAACCCAGATCACTGGGCTCCAGATATTGTTACGACAGCCACTCCCGAGTCTGAAGCGAAAGCAGTGAAAGAACTCTTCAGTGCAGCCGTGGTTTCGAGAGATGAGTTTGACGACCTTCTCGCAAAGTTTTCACTGACGAAATCCATTAGAGTTATCGCCTGGGTGCATCGATTCGTGTTCAACTGCAGAGCCGAAAACAAAAACCGTCACAAAGGACCGTTAATAACTGAAGAAATCAACAACGAACATGCGTTCTGGGTAAAACGAGCTCAATCATACCAAAATGACCAAGCAACCAAAGACAAGCTACGTCTTAATGTGAAGACGAACGAAGGAGACGGAGTGATGTATTGGAACGGTCGATTGCAAGGAGAATACCCAATATATCTACCCGATGACCATCTCTACACCAAAAGATTGGTCCAAGATGCTCACGAGCACACCTTACACGGGGGAGTTGGTTTGACCATGACAAATTAGAGAGCGATATTGGGTCCCTAGCTGAGACAGTTGGTGAAGAAAGTAATGAAGAAATGTTTCGGGTGTCGACGATTCCACGCCAAACGAGTCACAAGACCACCAGTAGGAAACTTACCGTGTGATCGTACCCAAGGTAACCGTCCATTCCAAATCGTGGGAGTGGATTTTGTTGGACTGATAAAATATTGTGTGACAAAGAAAACACAAGGAAAAGCGTATGTGACATTGTTCGCGTGTAGTCTGTGTCGAGCAATCTATTTGGAGCTGACGAAAATGATGGAAACAGGTGAATTTCTGCAAACACTGAAACGGCTCATAGCAAGAAAAGGGAGACCTGGTAAGATTTACTCTGATAATGCAGGAACGTTTGCAGCTGCATCAACATGGTTAAAGAAGGTACAATCTGATGAGCAATTCCACAACCAATTGGCGAACGAGAGAATTCATTGGCAGTTCAACTTGAGTCGCGCCCCTTGGTGGGGCGGGTGATTCGAATGACCCATCGGACTAGTAAAACGCGCGCTATACAAGTCCATTGGAAACAGCTGTTTAACTTGGAGCGAGTTGCAAGATGTATGTTAGACATCGAAGTGACTTTAAACAATCGCCCATTGGGATATCAGAAAGATGACAGAGTTACCTACAATGATGCCAAATAGTTTACAGTTTGTTGGCACTACCGTATTACCTGAGTTGGAACCTCGCCATGAAGAAAATCGAGACCTCAGAAAACGAGCGAGATATCTCAAAACATGCAAAGATCATATGTGGAAAAGATGGAGTACCAAGTATCTACGAGCGTTACAAGAGAAGCACAACATGAAACACCATGGGAAGCTGTCTACGTTGTCTGTTGGAGAAGTTGTAATCATCGCTTCTGATGAAAGAAACCGAGGAAAGTGGCCATTGGGAATAGTTGAAGAACTCTTTCCGGGGAGAGATGGTGTCATCCATACAGCAAAGGTGAAAACGTCAAATGGTCACTGGGAGAGAGCGGTTGGTTAATCACCTGTACCCTCTAGAGTTGTCGTGCAATCAGCGTCAAGAGGACCCTCCACCCCTTAACCCAACAGCTCCTGTTTTCCGACCAACTCGACATGCGGCAGTGGCAGCGCGTTCCAGAATCCAGGAAATGGCCAAAATCGAAAATGAAGAACAAGTGTAAACATTGAGACATTAGAACTTGATAATTTACAGTAAAAGTTTCCTTGAGAACATATATCCTTTACAAGCTATATGTGGGGAGGGTGTCAAAAACTGTCATATAATTATATATTATGTTATGTTTACGCATGGGACACGAGAGTCCGAACTGAACCCTCTCAAAAAGTTCTGGAATATACCGGTAGTTGTTATTGTGATTGTAAAACAATTTTGAAGCCGGTTTTCCACTAGCGATTTTTTTCGCGCGAAGCGACTTTTTTCGCCGATGCGCATGCGCATTTAGCAATTACGTCATTCGAGCAATTCGCCAAAGCGAAGAATAAGCGAACAAAAGCTTCGTCGAAGCGAAAAAACGAGTTCGACCGAATCCTACTTTTTTGCCGCGAAAAAAGGAGCAAGCCAATCAAAATGGCGGACCAAGAAGAACGACAAACTTTTTGGAGTGCCGAAACCGACTTTAACTTAAATGTGGAGAGCCCGGAGGGTGTTGAAACAAGTCCAGACAGTCCTGGTGTGACTGACATAGTTGAAGACGATGAAACCATTCAAGAAAATGATGCTGAAGCTCCCGTGGAGCGACTGGACTCTGCTGCTGTTGAATTCGAAAAAGAACTATTTCTTGAAGAAGTGAGAAAATACAGATGCCTATGGGATATAAACTCTGAGGCATACAAAAAGAGACCAATTAAACAGAATGTGTGGGCCAAGATTGGGACCGTATTCAGCAAAGATGGTGAGATTTATATATAGTTATGTTTTTATATAGTTAATAGTTTGTATTTTTTGTTATATAATAGATCATTCATATTTATATCATATAAAAGAAAAGGCACATATAGTGATATAGAGGCTGAAAGTGAATTAATGTCGGCAAGTAATCTGCATGACAACAATGTATTAACATGACAACAATGTATTAAAATAATAAAATGATTTTTTTTTTCTTAAAGAAAGGGGTCAAGGCTAGATTTTAATACATGTCCAAACCACTGTATATAGTTAAGCCACTACCTAGAATGTGTTTCATATTATATTAATCTCTCGGTATCTACAGAAAAATTCTAGATGAACTCCTTGAACACTTCTGTAGCATATTTGAATAAAAAATATTCGCCCACCTTTAAGACATGCAACAAATTGTTTGACTCAAGCTCCCTTTTTTGCTTGCATGAAATATTTTGCACTCATTTAGATTATAAACACTAACCCATTTCCCTTTATGACCTTTGCCATGAAAATTGCCATGCTGGGGAGTGTTTACAATCTAAATACATGTCTTAAAGGGGGGTATTTTTATGTAATAATGCTAGAGTTCAAGAAGTTCATCTAGAATTTTCTGTAGTCACCAACTCCAGCAAGTCATTAACTGCAAATATAATATGGAACACTTATATGTAGTAGCATAACTACAACTACTGTAAAATCATCAGAGATTTCACAATTTTCCAGGGGAGCATGCTCTGAAACCCGCTAGGAAATCTAGCACTCATACTAGGACTCCTAGCACTCGACGGACTCAGGAGCCCCAGATTGTTATGCAACTGATTCTATAATATATACTTGTGATGGTAGAAGACCTATACATGAGCTTGCATGACAGGTGGGTGGGGGTCATGACAAAATATATGTCAACTATTTTGAAAGGCCTGCAATTTCTGCACCATAGACTGGGAGGAATCAGCCTAAAAGAGGTAGTCAATGATAAAAATGCACCAGTCCTCTCCCTCTAGCCATTCCCTTTGCTATAGGTGGTTTGCAATAAATCCCTTGAGATTGATGATACAAAAATACAGTGGCCATTGTGGAGCCATGGTGTTAAGTGCAAACCACATAATACTAATATCACCTTGTATGCTGTGCATTTCTTATTTAGTTCATAGTTTGTAATACTTTTTCTTATTTTTTAGTGGAATTCTTCCAAAGACAGCTAAAAAATCTAAAAGCTAATTTAAAAAAATGTTTGGACAAAAGACAAAGGATGACAAAGTCTGGTGCAGCAGCTTCATCATTACCAAGATGCAAATATTTTGAGCAAATGAAGTTTCTGCATGAGAAAACATCAAACCAAGCAACCGAAAGTAATTTGACCTATTCTCAGAATTCTGTTCAACAAGTTACACCATCACCCTCTGCTACTATATCTATACCAAATCCATCACATTCCACCTGTAGTAGTAGTGCTACTACTACAAAACGAAAGGCTAGTCAAATGTCAATACCTCCAACAAGCAGTTGGCATGGATTTCAAAAATCACGTCAAGATGCCATTGACATGGCCATTTTGAAGCAGTTGGAAAACACAGACAAAACCATCAATAAATCATTAGCAAATGAGGAGACTGATGATGAAATGATGAAATATCACATTATTGCAAAAGCTTAATTCCTGTCATAAGTGCTCTTGCATTGAGAAAAAAGAGGTTGGCCATGATTAAAATAAGGCAACTATTATTTGACATTGAATTTGAAGACTAGCTACTAGTAAACTTCACATTTTCATGGTACTTTAGTACTTACAACTTTGTTGGGTTTATGCAATTTTCATAAAACTGTTTTTAAGTGTTTTTTAATTAATTTAATAATTTTCATAACATTACATCTTGTAAAAATTAAGTATTTTTAACATTCTGTTTCATTGTTCTAGTTCCATATTATTCATATTTGTACATAATTTACAGTCATTACAATGACACTTTATATTTCTACATGATATTAGTGGGCTAGTATTCCAAAGGTCGTAGGTTCGAATCCCGCCGTGGCCAGGCATATTTTTCAAGCCTGCCCGGTGTGGATATACACTCAGAGTAACATCACACAAACATCTTATTCACCTGAGTACATTACACCAACACAGCAGACACTTTATATTTCTACATGATATTATTGTTATTATTATTCGCATGGTCAATCTTAAGCCTGGTTCACACTACTCGCAAGAATCGGAGATGCCTATTGTCGCTGATCATTCACGAGTAAAATCCTTTGTGTATCGCAATCCCAAACAATAGCATCCCCGATTGTTGCAACTAATGTGAACCAGGCTTTATATTTAACCCATGCTTTCATGTATAATCAAACAGTTTGAAAAGCAACGTCAAAGCTCTAACAATCACCAGGCTGAAAATCTTTGTTTTGTCTTTCTTCCGAATTGACTGTTTTATTTACAAGTGAAATGGGTTATATGTAAAGTAAGTTTCATACATACATGGTCTACATGGGTTGAGTTAATCTATCCAAAAATGCATCATAGGGAATAACGGTGCGACTTACTAATTCCCATTGCCATTCCACTGCTCCCTCAAAGACAAAATAATCTTTAAATCCTTGCCTAACTGAAGCAGCATCTCTTGAATAGTTGTTTGAACCAGTTCTGGAAATTGGCTGCAACCCCAAAACTGCATTTCGATCTTTTCTCCATTCCCCAGCTCTTAACCCCGAAGGTCCATCTTGATCCATGAAGGTCCTGGGACAGTATTTATAATTGTCCCTTGATGAATTAATTGTCATAAGAAAATTGTGGAGAGCAACAACGGCTTTCGTTACCAAAATAACCTTCTCCACATTTGCAATGATTGGTTTGCGGAATATTCTGAACCTACTGGCTGCTATACCAAATGTGTTCTCAATAACTCATCGTGCCCGCGACAATCTATAATTAAATACATGTTGGTCAGGTGGTAAGTTTTGTGAAGGGACAGGCTTCATCATGTGTGTTTTTAAACCAAACGCATCATCACCAATAAACACGTATGGCAGAACTTTCTCTGAATTAGTTAGCTTGCTCTCACTTGGAATGTTCAGTTGATTATTCTCAATGGCATAACCTAAATGACTGCAACCATAGACACTACCATCGCTTTGTCGTCCAATGTCTCCAATATTGACTAAAGTAAACTGATACTTGGCATTACACACAGCCATAAGAACAATACTAAACGTTTTCTTGTAGTTGAAGTAAGCAGATCCTGAATTACCCGGAGCCTGCATTAAAACATGTTTACCGTCTATGGCACCTACACAGTGAGGAAAGTTCCAACAAGTCTCAAACTCTTCGGCAATTACTTTCCATTCATTCTCTGTTGACGGGTGCTTAACATAACCTTTTTCGATCAGAGTGTTCCACAACAGTTCACAAGTTTCATTGATAATCCTTCCCACAACTGCAGCACTTATCCTGTAACTTGCAGCAATTGTAACTTGGGCATCACCAGTAACCAAGTACCTTAAGCAAACACACAGTCTCTCGCTAGGGCCAATTGGCTCACGCATTTTAGTGGTAGCTCTTTGGAGAAGTGGTCCTATCCAAGACAGTAATTGTTCAAACATAGTTGGCGACATCCGAAAACAGTTAAAAAAATATTCTTGATCATGAAGCATAAGTTCTTTGACAAGAAGATGATATTCGCCTTTCTGTTTTCGTTCTGCATAAATCTGTCTAACTGAGAACCGTTTTTTGTACCTATTTAAGCGCTTTTGACGTCTTTTCAGCAACAGCAAATGAATTATATTGTTCTTTACAGCCAGAAGACGTCTTAAGTTGATTGCCGCCATCTTTGTTATGTAATTCGCGGGAATTTTCAGAACTTGCGAAAAAAGTAGCTGTGCAACAAAATTGGCCCCTATAATCGGCGAAAAAAAGTCGCTTCGCGCGAAAAAAATCGCTAGTGGAAAACCGGCTTGAGACAGCGTGTTGTGAGAGATTTATAGTGCGTATAAACGTTATTAAAACTAAAGAAAATTAAAACTTATTGTGTTGAGAACTATCACAGGGCAATTCTCGACAGTGTGTTATATGCAAATCAGTCTTAATAATTGCAGAGTTTTATAAAGTTTTGTTGACACTCTATTACATCAACCACTTGTCGTGCCAGCGACAACTAACAAAAAAATGGAAACTAGGCTTTAGAGGAGCAGAATATCTTTCTTCAACACATGCATAAAAAATGGATTTTGACCAATAAATGTGGAAATAAGCTTGAACCCGAAAACAAGGCTGAGGGGCCAAGAGGGGTCAATAGGGGCCATGGCCACTCAGCCTCGTTTTCGTGTTTAAGCTTATTTCCACATTTATTGGTCAAAATACAGAACAGTATTTTTATGCATGTGTTGAAGAAAAGATATTCTGCTCCTGCCTTACCATAGCTCGTGAGAAACAAACTTAAAACCCATTCCATGTTAAGGTGGTCTTACGTTGGTCCTACGTGAGGACTCACCCATCTAGCGCCCCTCCCTTCTTCCGTATATATGCCTCTTGACAGACGATAACTTGCAAACAGATTTTAAATTGGCCGGAAAACGTTTACTTTAAGTACTATGTAATTTCCCAGAAACTGTAATAGGCAATTCCAGCTTTTAGTTTATGCATGCAGGTATGAAGGTATCACATTACTGATTATGCTAACAAAATAAAAATCGTGGCTGTGTAAACATGGAGTGATTGCTTATACTTTGGTAGTTTTTATTGAAATTTTTCAGCATAATCGGCAATATGATATCAACCTTACTTCTCATCATTCCCTGCAGGCATAAACTAAAAGCTGGAATTGCCTATTACGGTAAAAAGCATGGCAAATACTTTCAGTATGTGATGATGTGCCATGCACACCGCAAAATGTGTTCTAAGTAGTACGTAATACACTGTACAAAATCAAAACACGTTTTATAGCATCTCCATTACAAGAGGTTTCCATCCCGTACAAATGATATGAATGAAAAATGAGGATATACTTGGCAAATATCAAGTTTTATACTAAATTCTTCATAGGCAGTTCATACCTAATTTTAGTGTGCAGTGATAACCAATTTGTGCAGTGATAAAATGTAAAATGTGCAGTGATAAAATTTGCTGTGATATGTTGTTAATTAACAGGCAAATGAGACAATGAGCGGAAAAACTGAACTAAAATTTAGTCTTAACACTTCTAATCAAAACATTTGAATGAGAATAATTTGAATGAAATATTGAAATAACTGCCAAATTATCAAACGTCCGTTGGAAGATGGAGTGAATGATAACTTGACATTTTGTAATTAGTGTATGATCTTAAGATTTTATAGAATGTCCCCCCGAATAAAGAATTACAGTCACATGTATGTAGATATAACTGTCTAGATATAACTAATTAGACTTCCAGAATCCAGGATTTGGTCATTTCTAGGACCTTGGATTTCAAAATATTTCTGGGGAAAATGCCACTGGACCGACCTAATTATAGACATAGTGTCAGAAGATGGAATCACAATCGAGGGATCAAATTTTGCCCCAGGCCCCCAAATTTCCCTGGGTGCTGTCGGTGTATATGTCGGTTTTGGCATTTTTGAATATCAATTTTTAATCACAAATTGATATTCAAAAAATCTAAAACCAACATACATATTATAAGGGTATGCTTGGAAATTTCAGGGCGTGCTTCTGTTCGGCTAAGCTTCACTTAATAAAAATTCTTAAAATTATGTATGAGCCAGTTGAAATATTCCTTTTCACGAAGGCTCCATCGCCTGGCCAAACTGTGAAAGTTCAGTAATTTTAACTTCTTTAGGTATCAAAGAATGGAGGGCAGAATGAGAAACTCATTGACAGGGAAGTTAAAGAGGGAGGGCAATTGAAAGGTATGCCACCAGAAAAAGATTGTTTAATAGTAGCAGTAATAAGAAATGAAAATGAAGTAAGTGATGAAGCATCAAGTTTACAGGTGGTCATTGAGGAGGTAACTACTACAAATAGTGTAAGCATGCAGCACATCACTGACGAGGTGACGAACGAAAACAGTGTAAGTATACTAGGAAGAAAGAGAACGTACTCTGAGGTTGAAATAAACGCGGTAAGCACGTCTCCAAAAAGAGCACGTACAACCAGTTCTTCTGAGAAAAGTGCAAATGATCACTCGTATTGTATAAAATCTCCTCGTAGAGCGAGGAGGCAAGTGGATTATCTTATAGATACAGTTGGAAATCTAAAGAAGAGATTGAAATCATCTCAGAAGAAAACCAAGAGAAGGGATAGAAAGGTTAGCATGTTGGCTTCAGTGGTAAGTGAATTAAAAGAGAAAAATCTAATCAATAGTGATTGTGCAGCCCTTTTAGAAACGACTTTTTCTGGAGTTCCTAGGGAACTCACGAAAAGGTTAGTGACAAAATAAAAAGAAAAATCCTGGGGCATATCCACCAGAGCTTAGATCATTTGCCCTGACCTTGAAATTTTATTCTACAAATGCGTATAACTATGTTCGGAATAGTTTTGATTTAGGGCTGCCACATGTATTTTTGATTCGGTCGTGGTATAATTCTATGAATGGCGAACCAGGTTTCACTAAGAACGCATTGGCGCGGCATTGAGAGCCAAAGTTCTAGCTGAAGAACGAGATAACCAAGAAGTTGTTTGCACACTTATGCTTGATGAGATGTCCATACGCAAACATGTCGAGTGGGATGGTAAGCAGTTCCGCGGTTACGTTGACCTTGGTACAGGCATCAATGACGATTCGCTACCCGAAGCGACAACTGTTACCTGAGAGCTTGCAAGCATACTTCCAACATCCATGTGACCCGACAGCCAAGATCTATTTTCCAAGATGCTTGTCACATGATAAAGTTGGTGAGAAACACCATGTCGGATTGGAAGTTTCTAAAGGATAAAGATGGCAGAGTCATAAAGTAGCAATTCTTGGAGGAATTGCATAAGTTACAAGAATCAGAGGGTTTATATCTAGCCAATAAGCTCCAATCCGCTCACATTAAGTGGAAGCCGCAGAAAATGAAGGTAAACCTGGCAGCGCAGGTGCTCAGTTCAAGTGTTGCAGGTGCTTTAGAGTATTGTGAAGGTAAGCTGAAATTGCCACAATTTCAAGGGTGTGGTCCAACAGTCAAATTTATCTGCGTATTTGAACATCTTTTTGATGTTCTAAATTCCAGGAATCCGTTGGCGAGAAATTTCAAGGTGACAATTAGAAGATCAAACTACCAGTACACAAAGAGGTTTCTAGATGAGGCAAGAAGATCAAACTACCAGTACACAAAGAGGTTTCTAGATGAGGCAAGTAACTATATTCGAAATCTGAAAACGTCAGATGGCCAATCGATCCTCACGTCAAAAAGGAAAACAGGATTTTTTGGTTTCCTTTTGTGCATCAATGCTGTTGTGGGATTAGCAGAAGATCTCGTCAATGCCGAGAATCCAGTGCTCAAGTATCTTCTGACGTACAAGATGAGCCAAGATCACTCGGAATTATTCTTTTCAGCTGTGCAAGCATCTGGAGGGTGGAATAATAATCCAACAACTCGTCAATTTATAGCAGATACAAGCAACTGCTGATGAGGCACAACATCGAAGAGGACGTGGAAACTGTACTCCTCAAGATGATACGGATATATTGAATAGTGTCCAGGATCAGCATGAAATCAACTCCTTGCCTACTGGAATTTCTGATGTGGCAATTGCAAGGAGATATGACTTGGCGTTGAGACCGCCCGCTGCAGATGATCACGACTACTGTGATGTTTCTAATGCCATGGAACTGTCAGAGTACAAAGAAGCTGCCAGATCCTATATCGCTGGGTATGTGGTAAAAATGGTCGAGAAAAAGATCCATTGTCCGCAATGTGTCACGGCTTTGACAACGAACAAGGAAAACATTCCAGACTTGTTCATAACATGGAAGACAAATGGAGGTCTTAGATTGCCATCCTCGGACTTTTAAAGATCTGCAAGGAAACAGAGAAGTGTGTCATGAGAATGCTAAATGCAAATGGAGGTGGTTTACCGCATAGCTCTGGATTTCCAAATGTGATCGCTGCGACGGTGTTGTCAGTCTGTGTTGAAAAAGGGGTCTTTAGTACATTGGACCAACACATGTTTGATCCAACTCCAGAGAACAACCACATACTTAGTTTGATTAAATGCTGTTTCAGAGTTATGTGACCATTCATATGCACCATTTAAGCAAGTTGACAAATGCGAGAATGCATGACAAGGTAATACGAAAACAGTTTTCGAAGCTTGTGTTATTCAAGCATCAGTAATGTGTTGTCAATGAACCTGCACATTGTGTGTGTGTTCGAGGATTGACAGAACGAGGAAATGCAGTTAGTGCATGTTTGTATTATTGTATAATTCTGTGTTTGAATAAATTAGACCATATAGGCTCAGTACAGGAAGATTATTTTAATAACTACGTTTCGGAGTATAACTCCATCTTCAGGTTAAAAAGTAACTAAAGATATAAAACTTTAAAAACAATTACAAATTTAGACAAAATCCGTTAGGATTGCGTATAATAGCTGACGTGCGCTTCAAACTAATTCGTGTCCGTGCGCGCGCTTAATCCCCCCCCCCATGGCGTGTCCGTGAGAGCGTTAAAATTTCGTGTCCGTGCCTATATATGTAATTACATTAAACTATATACAGAATCCCTTAACTTCCTGCAGCTCATCCTTTGAGTTCAGGTCAGGTTGCATTCTTTCAATGTAGAATGCCTCCGTGACTTTTCTTTCCAATGTTCCTTTTGTTTTCTTCAACATCAAAGGAATAAGCTTAGGCGATTGACCCGGGTGTAACAGTTTGTAATGTTTCGAGAATGCCATATGTTGGTAAGATTTCGCATCGGGATTTCTCGCAGAGCGAAGATGTTCATTGAACCTCACAGCGAATGGTCGGCTGGTTTCTCCCACGTAAATTCCATGGTTCTTGTCACATAAACCGCACTTTATGGAGTAGACCAAATCCTTCCGGAAGCACATATTCTTCTTGTCGCAAACTTGACAAAACTTACATTTCGGACCAGTTCGGCAATCGTTATCATACGGACGGGATTGGACGAGCATGCTTCTAAGCGACTTTCCCGGGCGCTGTATCACTCTGATGTTTAAGCCTTTTTTCCTGATAGTTCTTCTGACGTCCGCAGTAAATTCTTCCGAAATAAACGGGATTACCAAGCAAGCATCTGGATGTGGTGTATTTGATGATTTCTTTGTTTTGCATGTCCTTAGGCTGCCAGTTGTGATGG
>CACRXK020008659.1:0-20409 GCA_902702795.2 Paramuricea clavata | reverse complement strand
CTGAACAATAAATTTCGGCTGAAAATGAATTTTGGCTGAAAAGAAATTTCGGCTGAAAACAAATTTCGGCTGAACATAAATTTTGGCTGAAAATAAATTTTGGCTGAAAATAAATTTCGGCTGAACATAAATTTCGGCTGAAAATAAATTTTGGCTGAACATAAATTTCGGCTGAAAATAAATTTTGGCTGAAACTAGAAATTTCGGCTGAAAACAAATTTAAATTTCGGCTGAAAATGAATTTTGGCTGAAACTAGAAATTTCGGCTGAAAACAAATTTCGGCTGAACATAAATTTTGGATGAAAATAAATTTCGGCTGAAAACAAATTTCAGCCGAAAATAAATTTCGGCTGAAAATGAATTTTGGCTGAAAAAAATTTCGGCTGAAAATAAATTTCGGCTGAAAACAAATTTCAGGCTGAAAATAAATTTCGGCTGAAAATAAATTTCGGCTGAAACTAGAAATTTCGGCTGAAAACAAATTTCGGCTGAAAATAAATTTCAGCTGAAAATAAATTTCGGCTGAAAATGAATTTTGGCTGAAAATAAATTTCGGCTGAAAACAAATTTCGGCTGAACATAAATTTCGGCTGAAAATAAATTTTGGCTGAAAATAAATTTCGGCTGAAAATCAATTTCGGCTGAAAATCAATTCGGCTGAAAATCAATTTTGGCTGAAACTAGAAATTTCGGCTGAAAACAAATTTCGGCTGAAAATAAATTTCGGCTGAAAATAAATTTCGGCTGAAAATAAATTTCGGCTGAAAATAAATTTCGGCTGAAAATAAATTTCGGCTGAAAATAAATTTCGGCTGAAAACAAATTTCAGCTGAAAATAAATTTCGGCTGAAAACAAATTTCAGCCGAAAATAAATTTCGGCTGAAAATGAATTTTGGCTGAAACTACAAATTTCGGCTGAAAACAAATTTCGGCTGAACATAAATTTCGGCTGAAAATAAATTTTGGAAAATAAATTTTGGCTGAAAACAAATTTCGGCTGAAAACAAATTTCGGCTGAAAATAAATTTCGGCTCAAAATAAATTTCGGCTGAAAACAAATTTCGGCTGAAAATAAATTTCGGCTGAAAACAAATTTCAGCCGAAAATAAATTTCGGCTGGCTCAAAATAAATTTCGGCTGAAAACAAATTTCGGCTGAAAATAAATTTCGGCTGAAAACAAATTTCAGCCGAAAATAAATTTCGGCTGAAAATGAATTTTGGCTGAAACTAGAAATTTCGGCTGAAAACAAATTTCGGCTGAACATAAATTTCGGCTGAAAATAAATTTCGGCTGAAAATAAATTTCGCCTGAAAATAAATTTCGGCAGAAAACAAATTTCGGCTGAAAATAAATTCGGCTGAAAATAAATTTTGGCTGAAACTAAAAATTTCGGCTCAAAACAAATTTCGGCCGAAAACAAATTTCGGCTGAAAATAAATTTTGGCTGAAAATAAATTCGGCTCAAAATAAATTTTGGCTGAAACTAGAAATTTCGGCTCAAAACAAATTTCGGCCGAAAACAAATTTCGGCTGAAAATAAATTTCGGCTGAAAATAAATTTCAGCTGAAAATAAATTTCGGCTGAAACTAGATATTTCGGCTGAAAATAAATTTCGGCTGAAAATAAATTTCAGCTGAAAATAAATTTCGGCTGAAAACAAATTTCGGCTGAAAATAAATTTCAGCCGACAATAAATTTCGGCTGAAAATAAATTTCGGCTGAAAATCAATTCGGCTGAACATAAATTTCGGCTGAAAATAAATTTCGGCTGAAAACAAATTTCAGCCGAAAATAAATTTCGGCTGAAAATGAATTTTGGCTGAAACTAGATATTTCGGCTGAAAACAAATTTCGGCTGAACATAAATTTTGGCTGAAAATAAATTTTGGCTGAAAATAAATTTCGACTGAAAATAAATTTCGGCTGAAAATCAATTCGGCTGAACATAAATTTCGGCTGAAAATAAATTTCGGCTGAAAACAAATTTCAGCCGAAAATAAATTTCGGCTGAAAATGAATTTTGGCCGAAACTAGAAATTTCGGCTGAAAACAAATTTCGGCTGAACATAAATTTCAGCTGACAATAAATTTCGGGTGAAAATAAATTTCGGCTGAAAACAAATTTCGGCTGAAAATAAATTTCGGCTGAAAACAAATTTCGGCTGAAAATAAATTTCGGCTCAAAATAAATTTCGGCTGAAAACAAATTTCGGCTGAAAATAAATTTCGGCTCAAAATAAATTTCGGCTGAAAACAAATTTCGGCTGAAAATAAATTTCGGCTGAAAATAAATTTCGGCTGAAAACAAATTTCGGCTGAAAATAAATTTCGGCTGAAAACAAATTTCGGCTGAAAATAAATTTCGGCTGAAAACAAATTTCAGCCGAAAATAAATTTCGGCTGAAAATGAATTTTGGCTGAAACTAGAAATTTCGGCTGAAAACAAATTTCGGCTGAACATAAATTTCGGCTGAAAATGAATTTTGGCTGAAACTAGAAATTTCGGCTGAAAACAAATTTCGGCTGAACATAAATTTCGGCTGAAAATAAATTTCGGCTGAAAACAAATTTCAGCCGAAAATGAATTTCGGCTGAAAATGAATTTTTGCTGAAACTAGAAATTTCGGCTGAAAACAAATTTCGGCTGAACATAAATTTCGGCTGAAAATAAATTTCGGCTGAAAACAAATTTCAGCCGAAAATAAATTTCGGCTGAAAATGAATTTTGGCTGAAACTAGAAATTTCGGCTGAAAACAAATTTCGGCTGAACATAAATTTCGGCTGAAAATAAATTTCGGCTGAAAATGAATTTTGGCTGAAACTAGAAATTTCGGCTGAAAACAAATTTCGGCTGAACATAAATTTCGGCTGAAAATAAATTTCGGCTGAAAACAAATTTCAGCCGAAAATAAATTTTGGCTGAAAATGAATTTTGGCTGAAACTAGAAATTTCGGCTGAAAATAAATTTCGGCTGAAAATAAATTTCGGCTGAAAATAAATTTCGGCTGAAAACAAATTTCGGCTGAAAATAAATTTCAGCCGACAATAACTTTCGGGTGAAAATAAATTTCGGCTGAAAACAAATTTCAGCCGAAAATAAATTTCGGCTGAAAATAAATTCGGCTGAAAATAAATTTTGGCTGAAACTAGAAATTTGGGCTGAAAACAAATTTCGGCTGAAAATAAATTTCGGCTGAAAATAAATTTCGGCTGAAAATAAATTTCGCCTGAAAATAAATTTCGGCAGAAAACAAATTTCGGCTGAAAATAAATTTGGCTGAAAATAAATTTTGGCTGAAACTAGAAATTTCGGCTCAAAACAAATTTCGGCCGAAAACAAATTTCGGCTGAAAATAAATTTCGGCTGAAAATAAATTTCGGCTGAAAATAAATTTCGGCTGAAACTAGAAATTTCGGCTGAAAACAAATTTCGGCTGAAAATAAATTTCGGCTAAAAATAAATTTCGGCTGAAAACAAATTTCGGCTGAAAATAAATTTCGGCTGAAAATAAATTTCGGCTGAAAAAAATTTCGGCTGAAAATAAATTTCGGCTGAAAATAAATTTCGGCTGAAAATAAATTTCGCCTGAAAATAAATTAAGGCTGAAAATCAATTCGGCTGAAAATAAATTTTGGCTGAAACTAGAAATTTCGGCTGAAAATAAATTTGGCTGAAAATAAATTTTGGCTGAAACTAGAAATTTCGGCTCAAAACAAATTTCGGCCGAAAACAAATTTCGGCTGAAAATAAATTTCGGCTGAAAATAAATTTCGGCTAAAAATAAATTTTGGCTGAAAATAAATTCGGCTGAAAATAAATTTTGGCTGAAACTAGAAATTTCGGCTGAAAATCAATTCGGCTGAAAATAAATTTCGGCTGAAAATAAATTTCGGCTGAAAACAAATTTCAGCCGAAAATAAATTTCGGCTGAAAATGAATTTTGGCTGAAACTAGAAATTTCGGCTGAAAACAAATTTCGGCTGAACATAAATTTTGGCTGAAAATAAATTTTGGCTGAAAATAAATTTCGACTAAAAATAAATTTCGGCTGAAAATCAATTCGGCTGAACATAAATTTCGGCTGAAAATAAATTTCGGCTGAAAACAAATTTCAGCCGAAAATAAATTTCGGCTGAAAATGAATTTTGGCCGAAACTAGAAATTTCGGCTGAAAACAAATTTCGGCTGAACATAAATTTCAGCTGACAATAAATTTCGGCTGAAAATAAATTTTGGCTGAAACTAGAAATTTCGGCTGAAAACAAATTTCGGCTGAACATAAATTTCGGCTGAAAATAAATTTTGGCTGAAAATAAATTTCGGCTGAAAATAAATTTCGGCTGAAAACAAATTTCGGCTGAACATAAATTACGGCTGAAAATAAATTTCGGCTGAAAACAAATTTCAGCCGAAAATGAATTTCGGCTGAAAATGAATTTTGGCTGAAACTAGAAATTTCGGCTGAAAACAAATTTCGGCTGAACATAAATTTCGGCTGAAAATAAATTTTGGCTGAAAATAAATTTCGGCTGAAACTAGAAATTTCGGCTGAAAATAAATTTTGGCTGAACATAAATTTCGGCTGAAAATAAATTTTGGCTGAAACTAGAAATTTCGGCTGAAAACAAATTTCGGCTGAACATAAATTTCGGCTGAAAATAAATTTTGGCTGAAAATAAATTTCGGCTGAAAATAAATTTCGGCTGAAAATAAATTTCGGCTGAAAATAAATTTCGCCTGAAAATAAATTAAGGCTGAAAATCAATTCGGCTGAAAATAAATTTTGGCTGAAACTAGAAATTTCGGCTGAAAATAAATTTGGCTGAAAATAAATTTTGGCTGAAACTAGAATTTTCGGCTCAAAACAAATTTCGGCCGAAAACAAATTTCGGCTGAAAATAAATTTCGGCTGAAAATAAATTTCGGCTAAAAATAAATTTTGGCTGAAAATAAATTCGGCTGAAAATAAATTTTGGCTGAAACTAGAAATTTCGGCTGAAAACAAATTTCGGCTGAAAATAAATTTCGGCTAAAAATAAATTTCGGCTGAAAACAAATTTCGGCTGAAAATAAATTTCGGCTGAAAATAAATTTCGGCTGAAAATAAATTTCGGCTGAAAATAAATTTCGGCTGAAAATAAATTTCGGCTGAAAATAAATTTCGCCTGAAAATAAATTAAGGCTGAAAATCAATTCGGCTGAAAATAAATTTTGGCTGAAACTAGAAATTTCGGCTGAAAATAAATTTGGCTGAAAATAAATTTTGGCTGAAACTAGAAATTTCTGCTCAAAACAAATTTCTGCCGAAAACAAATTTCGGCTGAAAATAAATTTCGGCTGAAAATAAATTTCGGCTAAAAATAAATTTTGGCTGAAAATAAATTCGGCTGAAAATAAATTTTGGCTGAAACTAGAAATTTCGGCTGAAAATCAATTCGGCTGAACATAAATTTCGGCTGAAAATAAATTTCCGCTGAAAACAAATTTCCGCCGAAAATAAATTTCGGCTGAAAATGAATTTTGGCCGAAACTAGAAATTTCGGCTGAAAACAAATTTCGGCTGAACATAAATTTCAGCTGACAATAAATTTCGGCTGAAAATAAATTTCGGCTGAAAACAAATTTCGGCTGAAAATAAATTTCGGCTGAAAACAAATTTCGGCTGAAAATAAATTTCGGCTGAAAATAAATTTCGGCTGAAAATAAATTTCGCCTGAAAATAAATTTCGGCAGAAAACAAATTTCGGCTGAAAATAAATTCGGCTGAAAATAAATTTTGGCTGAAAATAGAAATTTCGGCTCAAAACAAATTTCGGCCGAAAACAAATTTCGGCTGAAAATAAATTTTGGCTGAAAATAAATTCGGCTCAAAATAAATTTTGGCTGAAACTAGAAATTTCGGCTCAAAACAAATTTCGGCCGAAAACAAATTTCGGCTGAAAATAAATTTTGGCTGAAAATAAATTCGGCTCAAAATAAATTTTGGCTGAAACTAGAAATTTCGGCTCAAAACAAATTTCGGCCGAAAACAAATTTCGGCTGAAAATAAATTTTGGCTGAAAATAAATTCGGCTCAAAATAAATTTTGGCTGAAACTAGAAATTTCGGCTGAAAATAAATTTCAGCCGACAATAAATTTCGGCTGAAAATAAATTTCGGCTGAAAATCAATTCGGCTGAACATAAATTTCGGCTGAAAATAAATTTCGGCTGAAAACAAATTTCAGCCGAAAATAAATTTCGGCTGAAAATGAATTTTCGCTGAAACTAGATATTTCGGCTGAAAAAAATTTCGGCTGAACATAAATTTTGGCTGAAAATAAATTTCGGCTGAAAACAAATTTCGACTGAAAATAAATTTCGGCTGAAAATCAATTTCGGCTGAAACATAAATTTCGGCTGAAAATAAATTTCGGCTGAAAACAAATTTCAGCCGAAAATAAATTTCGGCTGAAAATAAATTTTGGCTGAAACTAGAAATTTCGGCTCAAAACAAATTTCGGCCGAAAATAAATTTCGGCTGAAAACAAATTTCAGCCGAAAATAAATTTCGGCTGAAAATAAATTTTGGCTGAAACTAGAAATTTCGGCTCAAAACAAATTTCGGCCGAAAACAAATTTCGGCTGAAAATAAATTTTGGTGAAAATAAATTCGGCTGAAAATAAATTTCGGCTGAAAATGAATTTTGGCTGAAACTAGAAATTTCGGCTGAAAACAAATTTCGGCTGAACATAAATTTCGGCTGAAAACAAATTTCGGCTGAAAATAAATTTCGGCTGAAAACAAATTTCAGCCGAAAATAAATTTCGGCTGAAAATGAATTTTGGCTGAAACTAGAAATTTCGGCTGAAAACAAATTTCGGCTGAACATAAATTTCGGCTGAAAATAAATTTTGGCTGAAACTAGAAATTTCGGCTGAAAATAAATTTCGGCTGAAAATAAATTTTGGCTGAAACTAGAAATTTCGGCTCAAAACAAATTTCGGCCGAAAACAAATTTCGGCTGAAAATAAATTTCGGCTGAAAATAAATTTCGGCTAAAAATAAATTTTGGCTGAAAATAAATTCGGCTGAAAATAAATTTTGGCTGAAAATAGAAATTTCGGCTGAAAACAAATTTCGGCTGAAAATAAATTTCGGCTAAAAATAAATTTCGGCTGAAAACAAATTTCGGCTGAAAATAAATTTCGGCTGAAAATAAATTTCGGCTGAAAACAAATTTCGGCTGAAAATAAATTTCGGCTGAAAATAAATTTCGGCTGAAAATAAATTTCGCCTGAAAATAAATTAAGGCTGAAAATAAATTCGGCTGAAAATAAATTTTGGCTGAAACTAGAAATTTCGGCTGAAAATAAATTTGGCTGAAAATAAATTTTGGCTGAAACTAGAAATTTCGGCTCAAAACAAATTTCGGCCGAAAACAAATTTCGGCTGAAAATAAATTTCGGCTGAAAATAAATTTCGGCTAAAAATAAATTTTGGCTGAAAATAAATTCGGCTGAAAATAAATTTTGGCTGAAACTAGAAATTTCGGCTGAAAATCAATTCGGCTGAAAATAAATTTCGGCTGAAAATAAATTTCGGCTGAAAACAAATTTTGGCTGAAAATAAATTCGGCTGAAAATAAATTTTGGCTGAAACTAGAAATTTCGGCTGAAAATCAATTCGGCTGAAAATAAATTTCGGCTGAAAATAAATTTCGGCTGAAAACAAATTTCAGCCGAAAATAAATTTCGGCTGAAAATCAATTCGGCTGAACATAAATTTCGGCTGAAAATAAATTTCGGCTGAAAACAAATTTCAGCCGAAAATAAATTTCGGCTGAAAATGAATTTTGGCCGAAACTAGAAATTTCGGCTGAAAACAAATTTCGGCTGAACATAAATTTCAGCTGACAATAAATTTCGGCTGAAAATAAATTTTGGCTGAAACTAGAAATTTCGGCTGAAAACAAATTTCGGCTGAACATAAATTTCGGCTGAAAATAAATTTTGGCTGAAAATAAATTTCGGCTGAAAATAAATTTCGGCTGAAAACAAATTTCGGCTGAACATAAATTACGGCTGAAAATAAATTTCGGCTGAACATAAATTTCAGCTGAAAATAAATTTCGGCTGAAAATAAATTTCGGCTGAAAATAAATTTCGGCTGAAAACAAATTTCGGCTGAACATAAATTACGGCTGAAAATAAATTTGGCTGAAAAAAATCGCGAAATATAGAAATTTCGGCTGAAAATAAATTTTGGCTGAACATAAATTTCGGCTGAAAATAAATTTTGGCTGAAACTAGAAATTTCGGCTGAAAACAAATTTCGGCTGAACATAAATTTCGGCTGAAAATAAATTTTGGCTGAAAATAAATTTCGGCTGAAAATAAATTTCGGCTGAAAATAAATTTCGGCTGAAAATAAATTTCGCCTGAAAATAAATTAAGGCTGAAAATCAATTCGGCTGAAAATAAATTTTGGCTGAAACTAGAAATTTCGGCTGAAA
Source organism: Paramuricea clavata (assembly GCA_902702795.2). NCBI lineage: Eukaryota > Metazoa > Cnidaria > Anthozoa > Malacalcyonacea > Plexauridae > Paramuricea > Paramuricea clavata. Next base: position 11,907 of record CACRXK020008659.1, on the reverse strand, counting down.
ATAAATTTGGCTGAAAATAAATTTTGGCTGAAACTAGAATTTTCGGCTCAAAACAAATTTCGGCCGAAAACAAATTTCGGCTGAAAATAAATTTCGGCTGAAAATAAATTTCGGCTAAAAATAAATTTTGGCTGAAAATAAATTCGGCTGAAAATAAATTTTGGCTGAAACTAGAAATTTCGGCTGAAAACAAATTTCGGCTGAAAATAAATTTCGGCTAAAAATAAATTTCGGCTGAAAACAAATTTCGGCTGAAAATAAATTTCGGCTGAAAATAAATTTCGGCTGAAAACAAATTTCGGCTGAAAATAAATTTCGGCTGAAAATAAATTTCGGCTGAAAATAAATTTCGCCTGAAAATAAATTAAGGCTGAAAATCAATTCGGCTGAAAATAAATTTTGGCTGAAAATAGAAATTTCGGCTGAAAATAAATTTGGCTGAAAATAAATTTTGGCTGAAACTAGAAATTTCGGCTCAAAACAAATTTCGGCCGAAAACAAATTTCGGCTGAAAATAAATTTCGGCTGAAAATAAATTTCGGCTAAAAATAAATTTTGGCTGAAAATAAATTCGGCTGAAAATAAATTTTGGCTGAAACTAGAAATTTCGGCTGAAAACAAATTTCGGCTGAAAATAAATTTCGGCTAAAAATAAATTTTGGCTGAAAATAAATTCGGCTGAAAATAAATTCGGCTGAAAATAAATTTTGGCTGAAAAGAAATTTCGGCTGAAAACAAATTTCGGCTGAAAATAAATTTCGGCTAAAAATAAATTTCGGCTGAAAACAAATTTCGGCTGAAAATAAATTTCGGCTGAAAATAAATTTCGGCTGAAAACAAATTTCGGCTGAAAATAAATTTCGGCCGAAAACAAATTTCGGCTGAAAATAAATTTTGGCTGAAAATAAATTCGGCTCAAAATAAATTTTGGCTGAAACTAGAAATTTCGGCTCAAAACAAATTTCGGCCGAAAACAAATTTCGGCTGAAAATAAATTTTGGCTGAAAATAAATTTCGGCTCAAAATAAATTTTGGCTGAAAAGAAATTTCGGCTCAAAACAAATTTCGGCCGAAAACAAATTTCGGCTGAAAATAAATTTCGGCTGAAAATAAATTTCGGCTGAAAATAAATTTCGGCTGAAAACAAATTTCGGCTGAAAATAAATTTCAGCCGACAATAAATTTCGGCTGAAAATAAATTTCGGCTGAAAACAAATTTCAGCCGAAAATAAATTTCGGCCGAAAACAAATTTCGGCTGAAAATAAATTTCGGCCGAAAATAAATTTCGGCTGAAAATGAATTTTGGCTGAAACTAGATATTTCGGCTGAAAACAAATTTCGGCTGAACATAAATTTCGGCTGAAAATAAATTTCGGCTGAAAATAAATTTCGACTGAAAATAAATTTCGGCTGAAAATCAATTCGGCTGAACATAAATTTCGGCTGAAAACAAATTTCGGCTGAAAACAAATTTCGGCTGAAAATAAATTTTGGCTGAAAATAAATTTTGGCTGAAAATAAATTTCAGCTGAAAACAAATTTCGGCTGAAAATCAATTCGGCTGAACATAAATTTCGGCTGAAAATAAATTTCGGCTGAAAACAAATTTCAGCCGAAAATAAATTTCGGCTGAAAAAAATTTCGGCTGAAAACAAATTTCGGCTGAAAATAAATTTCGGCTGAAAATAAATTTCGGCTGAAAATAAATTTCGGCTGAAAACAAATTTCGGCTGAAAATAAATTTCGGCTGAAAATGAATTTTGGCTGAAACTAGAAATTTTGGCTGAAAACAAATTTCGGCTGAACATAAATTTCGGCTGAAAATAAATTTCGGCTGAAAATGAATTTTGGCTGAAAATATAAATTTCGGCTGAAAATGAATTTTGGCTGAAACTAGAAATTTTGGCTGAAAACAAATTTCGGCTGAACATAAATTTCGGCTGAAAATAAATTTCGGCTGAAAATGAATTTTGGCTGAAACTAGAAATTTCGGCTGAAAACAAATTTCGGCTGAACATAAATTTCGGCTGAAAATAAATTTCGGCTGAAAATGAAATTTCGGCTGAAAACAAATTTCGGCTGAAAATGAATTTCGGCTGAAAATAAATTTTGGCTGAAAATAAATTTCGGCTGAAACTAGAAATTTCGGCTGAAAATAAATTTCGGCTGAACATAAATTTCGGCTGAAAATGAATTTTGGCTGAAACTAGAAATTTCGGCTGAAAACAAATTTCGGCTGAACATAAATTTCGGCTGAAAATAAATTTTGGCTGAAAATAAATTTCGGCTGAAACTAGAAATTTCGGCTGAAAATGGTAAATTTCGCCTGAAAATAAATTAAGGCTGAAAATCAATTCGGCTGAAAATAAATTTTGGCTGAAAATAAATTTCGGCTGAAAATAAATTTGGCTGAAAATAAATTTTGGCTGAAACTAGAAATTTCGGCTCAAAACAAATTTCGGCCGAAAACAAATTTCGGCTGAAAATAAATTTTGGCTGAAAAGAAATTTCGGCTGAAAATAAATTTGGCTGAAAATAAATTTTGGCTGAAACTAGAAATTTCGGCTCAAAACAAATTTCGGCCGAAAACAAATTTCGGCTGAAAATAAATTTCGGCTGAAAACAAATTTCGGCTGAAAATAAATTTCGGCTGAACATAAATTTCGGATGAAAATAAATTTCGGCTGAAAACAAATTTCAGCCGAAAATAAATTTCGGCTGAAAATGAATTTTGCCTGAAACTAGAAATTTCGGCTGGAAACAAATTTCGGCTGAACATAAATTTCAGCTTACAATAAATTTCGGCTGAAAATAAATTTTGGCTGAAACTAGAAATTTCGGCTGAAAACAAATTTCGGCTGAACAAAATTTCGGCTGAAAAAATTTGGCTGAAATAAATTTCGCTAAATAAATTTCGGCTGAAAAAAATTTGGCTGAACAAAATTTCGGCTGAAAAAAATTTCGGCTGAAAATAAATTTCGGCTGAAAATAAATTTTGGCTGAAAATAAATTTCGGCTGAAAATAAATTTCGGCTGAAAATAAATTTCGGCTGAAAATAAATTTCGGCTGAACATAAATTTCGGCTGAAAATAAATTTCGGCTGAAAACAAATTTCAGCCGAAAATGAATTTCGGCTGAAAATGAATTTTGGCTGAAACTAGAAATTTCGGCTGAAAACAAATTTCGGCTGAACATAAATTTCGGCTGAAAATGAATTTCGGCTGAAAACAAATTTCGGCTGAAAATCAATTTCGGCTGAAACAAGAAATTTCGGCTGAAAACAAATTTCGGCTGAAAATAAATTTCGGCTCAAAATAAATTTCGGCTGAAAACAAATTTCGGCTGAAAATAAATTTCGGCTGAAAACAAATTTCAGCCGAAAATAAATTTCGGCTGAAAATGAATTTCAGCCGAAAATAAATTTCGGCTGAAAATGAATTTTGGCTGAAACTAGAAATTTCGGCTGAAAACAAATTTCGGCTGAACATAAATTTCGGCTGAAAATAAATTTTGGCTGAAAATAAATTTCGGCTGAAAATAAATTTCGGCTGAAAATCAATTTCGGCTGAAAATAAATTTTGGCTGAAACATAAAATTTGGGCTGAAATACAAATTTCGGCTGAAAACAAATTTCGGCTGAAAATAAATTTCGGCTGAAAATAAATTTCGGCTGAAAATAAATTTCGCCTGAAAATAAATTTCGGCAGAAAACAAATTTCGGCTGAAAATAAATTTCGGCTGAAAACAAATTTCGGCTGAAAATAAATTTCGGCTGAAAACAAATTTCGGCTGAAAATAAATTTCGGCTGAAAATAAATTTCAGCTGAAAATAAATTTCGGCTGAAAATAAATTTCGGCTGAAAATAAATTTCGGCTGAAAATAAATTTCGGCTGAAAACAAATTTCGGCTGAAAATAAATTTCGGCTGAAAACAAATTTCAGCTGAAAATAAATTTCGGCTGAAAATGAATTTTGGCTGAAAATAAATTTCGGCTGAAAACAAATTTCGGCTGAACATAAATTTCGGCTGAAATAAATTTCGGCTGAAAACAAATTTCGGCTGAAAATAAATTTCGGCTGAAAATGAATTTTGGCTGAAACTAAATTTCGGCTGAAAACAAATTTCGGCTGAACATAAATTTCGGCTGAAAATAAATTTTGGCTGAAAACAAATTTCGGCTGAAAATAAATTTCGGCTGAAAATAAATTTCGGCTGAAAATAAATTTTGGCTGAAAATAAATTTCGGCTGAAAATCAATTTCGGCTGAAAATCAATTTCGGCTGAAAATCAATTTTGGCTGAAACTAGAAATTTCGGCTGAAAACAAATTTCGGCTGAAAATAAATTTCGGCTGAAAATAACTTTCGGCTGAAAATAAATTTTGGCTGAAAATAAATTTCGGCTGAAAATCAATTTCGGCTGAAAATCAATTCGGCTGAAAATTAAATTTTGGCTGAAACTAGAAATTTCGGCTGAAAACAAATTTCGGCTGAAAATAAATTTCGGCTGAAAATAAATTTCGGCTGAAAATAAATTTCGCCTGAAAATAAATTTCGGCCGAAAATAAATTTCGGCTGAAAATAAATTTGGCTGAAAATAAATTTTGGCTGAAACTAGAAATTTCGGCTGAAAACAAATTTCGGCTGAAAATAAATTTCGGCTGAAAATAAATTTCGGCTGAAAATAAATTTCGGCTGAAAACAAATTTCGGCAGAAAACAAATTTCGGCTGAAAATAAATTTTGGCTGAAACTAAAATTTCGGCTGAAAACAAATTTCGGCTGAAAACAAATTTCGGCTGAAAATAAATTTCGGCTGAAAATAAATTTCGGCTGAAAATAAATTTTGGCTGAAAACTAGAAATAAATTTCGGCTGAAAATAAATTTCGGCTGAAAATGAATTTTGGCTGAAACTAGAAATTTCGGCTGAAAACAAATTTCGGCTGAACATAAATTTTGGCTGAAAATAAATTTTGGCTGAAAATAAATTTCGGCTGAAAATAAATTTCGGCTGAAAATCAATTCGGCTGAACATAAATTTCGGCTGAAAATAAATTTCGGCTGAAAACAAATTTCAGCCGAAAATAAATTTCGGGTGAAAATGAATTTTGGCTGAAACTAGAAATTTCGGCTGAAAACAAATTTCGGCTGAACATAAATTTCAGCTGACAATAAATTTCGGCTGAAAATAAATTTCGGCTGAAAACAAATTTCGGCTGAAAATAAATTTCGGCTGAAAACAAATTTCGGCTGAAAATAAATTTCGGCTGAAAATAAATTTCGGCTGAAAATAAATTTCGCCTGAAAATAAATTTCGGCAGAAAACAAATTTCGGCTGAAAATAAATTCGGCTGAAAATAAATTTTGGCTGAAACTAGAAATTTCGGCTCAAAACAAATTTCGGCCGAAAACAAATTTCGGCTGAAAATAAATTTTGGCTGAAAATAAATTCGGCTCAAAATAAATTTTGGCTGAAACTAGAAATTTCGGCTCAAAACAAATTTCGGCCGAAAACAAATTTCGGCTGAAAATAAATTTCGGCTGAAAATAAATTTCGGCTGAAAATAAATTTCGGCTGAAAACAAATTTCGGCTGAAAATAAATTTCAGCCGACAATAAATTTCGGCTGAAAATGAATTTTGGCTGAAACTAGATATTTCGGCTGAAAACAAATTTCGGCTGAAAATAAATTTCGGCTGAAAACAAATTTCGGCTGAAAATAAATTTTGGCTGAAAATAAATTCGGCTCAAAATAAATTTTGGCTGAAACTAGAAATTTCGGCTCAAAACAAATTTCGGCCGAAAACAAATTTCGGCTGAAAATAAATTTCGGCTGAAAATAAATTTCGGCTGAAAATAAATTTCGGCTGAAACTAGAAATTTCGGCTCAAAACAAATTTCGGCCGAAAACAAATTTCGGCTGAAAATAAATTTCGGCTGAAAATAAATTTCGGCTGAAAATAAATTTCGGCTGACAAAAAAATTTCGGCCGAAAACAAATTTCGGCTGAAAATAAATTTCGGCTGAAAATAAATTTCGGCTGAAAATAAATTTCGGCTGAAAACAAATTTCGGCTGAAAATAAATTTCAGCCGACAATAAATTTCGGCTGAAAATGAATTTTGGCTGAAACTAGATATTTCGGCTGAAAACAAATTTCGGCTGAAAATAAATTTCGGCTGAAAACAAATTTCGGCTGAAAATAAATTTCAGCCGACAATAAATTTCGGCTGAAAATAAATTTCGGCTGAAAATCAATTTCGGCTGAACATAAATTTCGGCTGAAAATAAATTTCGGCTGAAAATAAATTTCGGCTGAAAATCAATTCGGCTGAACATAAATTTCGGCTGAAACTAAAATTTCGGCTGAAAATAAATTTCGGCTGAAAATAAATTTCGGCTGAAAATAAATTTCGGCTAAAAATAAATTTTGGCTGAAAATAAATTTCGGCTGAAAATAAATTTTGGCTGAAAAAAATTTCGGCTGAAAATAAATTTCGGCTGAAAATAAATTTCGGCTAAAAATAAATTTCGGCTGAAAACAAATTTCGGCTGAAAATAAATTTCGGCTGAAAATAAATTTCGGCTGAAAATAAATTTCGGCTGAAAACAAATTTCGGCTGAAAATAAATTTCGGCTGAAAATAAATTTCGCCTGAAAATAAATTTCGGCAGAAAACAAATTTCGGCTGAAAATAAATTTCGGCTGAAAAGAAATTTCGGCTCAAAACAAATTTCGGCTGAACATAAATTTCAGCTGACAATAAATTTCGGCTGAAAATAAATTTCGGCTGAAAATAAATTTCGGCTGAAAACAAATTTCGGCTGAAAATAAATTTCGGCTGAAAATAAATTTCGGCTGAAAATAAATTTCGGCTGAAAATAAATTTCGGCAGAAAACAAATTTCGGCTGAAAATAAATTCGGCTGAAAATAAATTTTGGCTGAAACTAGAAATTTCGGCTCAAAACAAATTTCGGCCGAAAACAAATTTCGGCTGAAAATAAATTTTGGCTGAAAATACAGCCGAAAATAAATTCGGCTGAACATAAATTTCGGCTGAAAATAAATTTCGGCTGAAAATAAATTTCGGCTGAAAACAAATTTCAGCCGAAAATAAATTCGGCTGAACATAAATTTCGGCTGAAAATAAATTTCGGCTGAAAACAAATTTCAGCCGAAAATAAATTTCGGCTGAAAATAAATTTCGGCTAAAAATAAATTTTGGCTGAAAATAAATTCGGCTGAAAATAAATTTTGGCTGAAACTAGAAATTTCGGCTGAAAATAAATTTCGGCTGAAAACAAATTTCGGCTGAAAATAAATTTCGGCTGAAAATAAATTTCGGCTGAAAATAAATTTCGCCTGAAAATAAATTAAGGCTGAAAATCAATTCGGCTGAAAATAAATTTGGCTGAAAATAAATTTCGGCTGAAAACAAATTTCGGCTGAAAATAAATTTCGGCTGAAAATAAATTTCGGCTGAAAATAAATTTCGCCTGAAAATAAATTAAGGCTGAAAATCAATTCGGCTGAAAATAAATTTTGGCTGAAACTAGAAATTTCGGCTGAAAATAAATTTCGCCTGAAAATAAATTAAGGCTGAAAATCAATTCGGCTGAAAATAAATTTTGGCTGAAACTAGAAATTTCGGCTGAAAATAAATTTGGCTGAAAATAAATTTTGGCTGAAACTAGAAATTTCGGCTGAAAATCAATTCGGCTGAAAATAAATTTCGGCTGAAAATAAATTTCGGCTGAAAACAAATTTCAGCCGAAAATAAATTCGGCTGAACATAAATTTCGGCTGAAAATAAATTTCGGCTGAAAACAAATTTCAGCCGCAAATAAATTTCGGCTGAAAATGAATTTTGGCCGAAACTATAAATTTCGGCTGAAAACAAATTTCAGCCGAAAATAAATTCGGCTGAACATAAATTTCGGCTGAAAATAAATTTCGGCTGAAAACAAATTTCAGCCGAAAATAAATTTCGGCTGAAAATAAATTTTGGCCGAAACTAGAAATTTCGGCTGAAAATAAATTTCGGCTGAACATAAATTTCAGCTGACAATAAATTTCGGCTGAAAATAAATTTCGGCTGAAAATAAATTTCGGCTGAAAATAAATTTTGGCTGAAACTAGAAATTTCGGCTCAAAACAAATTTCGGCCGAAAACAAATTTCGGCTGAAAACAAATTTCAGCCGAAAATAAATTTCGGCTGAAAATAAATTTTGGCTGAAACTAGAAATTTCGGCTCAAAACAAATTTCGGCCGAAAACAAATTTCGGCTGAAAATAAATTTTGGCTGAAAATAAATTCGGCTCAAAATAAATTTTGGCTGAAACTAGAAATTTCGGCTCAAAACAAATTTCGGCCGAAAACAAATTTCGGCTGAAAATAAATTTCGGCTGAAAACAAATTTCAGCCGAAAATAAATTTCGGCTGAAAACAAATTTCAGCCGAAAATAAATTTCGGCTGAAAATGAATTTTGGCTGAAACTAGAAATTTCGGCTGAAAACAAATTTCGGCTGAACATAAATTTCGGCTGAAAACAAATTTCGGCTGAACATAAATTTCGGCTGAAAACAAATTTCGGCTGAAAATAAATTTCGGCTGAAAATGAATTTTGGCTGAAACTAGAAATTTCGGCTGAAAACAAATTTCGGCTGAACATAAATTTCGGCTGAAAATAAATTTTGGCTGAAAATAAATTTCGGCTGAAAACGAATTTCAGCTGAAAATAAATTCGGCTGAAAATGAATTTTGGCTGAAACTAGAAATTTCGGCTGAAAACAAATTTCGGCTGAAAATAAATTTCGGCTGAAAATAAATTTCGGCTGAAAACAAATTTCGGCTGAAAATAAATTTCGGCTGAAAATAAATTTCGGCTGAAAAGAAATTTCGGCTGAAAATAAATTTCGGCTGAAAATAAATTTCGGCTGAAAATAAATTTCGGCTGAAAATAAATTTCGGCTGAAAATCAAATTCGGCTGAAAATAAATTTTGGCTGAAACTAGAAATTTCGGCTGAAAATAAATTTGGCTGAAAATAAATTTTGGCTGAAACTAGAAATTTCGGCTCAAAATAAATTTCGGCCGAAAACAAATTTCGGCTGAAAATAAATTTCGGCTGAAAATAAATTTCGGCTGAAACTAGAAATTTCGGCTGAAAATAAATTTGGCTGAAAATAAATTTTGGCTGAAACTAGAAATTTCGGCTCAAAACAAATTTCGGCCGAAAATAAATTTCGGCTGAAAATAAATTTCGGCTGAAAATAAATTTCGGCTGAAAATAAATTTTGGCTGAAAATAAATTTTGGCTGAAACTAGAAATTTCGGCTGAAAATCAATTCGGCTGAACATAAATTTCGGCTGAAAATAAATTTCCGCTGAAAACAAATTTCCGCCGAAAATAAATTTCGGCTGAAAATGAATTTTGGCCGAAAAGAAATTTCGGCTGAAAACAAATTTCGGCTGAACATAAATTTCAGCTGACAATAAATTTCGGCTGAAAATAAATTTCGGCTGAAAACAAATTTCGGCTGAAAATAAATTTCGGCTGAAAACAAATTTCGGCTGAAAATAAATTTCGGCTGAAAATAAATTTCGGCCGAAAACAAATTTCGGCTGAAAATAAATTTCGGCTGAAAATAAATTCGGCTGAAAATAAATTTTGGCTGAAACTAGAAATTTCGGCTCAAAACAAATTTCGGCCGAAAACAAATTTCGGCTGAAAATAAATTTTGGCTGAAAATAAATTCGGCTCAAAATAAATTTTGGCTGAAAAGAAATTTCGGCTCAAAACAAATTTCGGCCGAAAACAAATTTCGGCTGAAAATAAATTTCGGCTGAAAATAAATTTCGGCTGAAAATAAATTTCGGCTGAAAATAAATTTCGGCTGAAAACAAATTTCGGCTGAAAATAAATTTCAGCCGACAATAAATTTCGGCTGAAAATGAGTTTTGGCTGAAACTAGATATTTCGGCTGAAAACAAATTTCGGCTGAAAATAAATTTCGGCTGAAAACAAATTTCGGCTGAAAATAAATTTTGGCTGAAAATAAATTTCGGCTGAAAACAAATTTCGGCTGAAAATAAATTTCAGCCGACAATAAATTTCGGCTGAAAATGAATTTTGGCTGAAACTAAATTTCGGCTGAAAATAAATTTCGGCTGAAAATAAATTTCGGCTGAAAACAAATTTCGGCTGAAAATAAATTTCAGCCGACAATAAATTTCGGCTGAAAATGAATTTTGGCTGAAACTCAATTCGGCTGAACATAAATTTCGGCTGAAAATAAATTTCGGCTGAAAACAAATTTCGGCTGAAAATAAATTTCGGCTGACAATGAATTTCGCTGAAACTAAATTTCGGCTGAAAAAAATTCGGCTGAACATAAATTTTGGCTGAAAATAAATTTTGGCTGAAAATAAATTTCGGCTGAAAATAAATTTCGGCTGAAAATGAATTCGCTGAACATATATTTCGGCTGAAAAAAATTTCGGCTGAACATAAATTTCGGCTGAAAATAAATTTCGGCTGAAAACAAATTTCAGCCGAAAACAAATTTCGGCTGAAAATAAATTTCGGCTGAAAATAAATTTCGGCTGAAAATAAATTAGAAATTTCGGCTCAAAACAAATTTCGGCCGAAAAAAAATTTCGGCTGAAAATAAATTTCGGCTGAAAATAAATTTCGGCTAAAAATAAATTTTGGCTGAAAATAAATTCGGCTGAAAATAAATTTTGGCTGAAACTAGAAATTTCGGCTGAAAATCAATTCGGCTGAAAATAAATTTCGGCTGAAAATAAATTTCGGCTAAAAATAAATTTTGGCTGAAAATAAATTCGGCTGAAAATAAATTTTGGCTGAAACTAGAAATTTCGGCTGAAAATCAATTCGGCTGAACATAAATTTCGGCTGAAAATAAATTTCGGCTGAAAACAAATTTCCGCCGAAAATAAATTTCGGCTGAAAATGAATTTTGGCCGAAACTAGAAATTTCGGCTGAAAACAAATTTCGGCTGAACATAAATTTCAGCTGACAATAAATTTCGGCTGAAAATAAATTTCGGCTGAAAACAAATTTCGGCTGAAAATAAATTTCGGCTGAAAACAAATTTCGGCTGAAAATAAATTTCGGCTGAAAATAAATTTCGGCTGAAAATAAATTTCGCCTGAAAATAAATTTCGGCTGAAAATAAATTCGGCTGAAAATAAATTTTGGCTGAAAATAGAAATTTCGGCTCAAAACAAATTTCGGCCGAAAACAAATTTCGGCTGAAAATAAATTTTGGCTGAAAATAGAAATTTCGGCTCAAAACAAATTTCGGCTGAACAATAAATTTCGGCTGAAAATAAATTTCGGCTGAAAATAAATTTCGGCTGAAACTAGAAATTTCGGCTGAAAACAAATTTTGGCTGAAACTAGAAATTTCGGCTGAAAATAAATTTCGGCTGAAACTAAAATTTCGGCTGAAAATAAATTTCGGCTGAAACATAAATTTCGGCTGAAAATAAATTTTGGCTGAAAATAAATTTCGGCTGAAAATAAATTTCGGCTGAAAATAAATTGGCTGAACATAAATTTCGGCTGAAAATTAGAAATTTCTGCTCAAAACAAATTTCGGCCGAAAACAAATTTCGGCTGAAAATAAATTTCGGCTGAAAACAAATTTCAGCCGAAAATAAATTTCGGCTGAAAATGAATTTTGGCTGAAACTAGAAATTTCGGCTGAAAACAAATTTCAGCCGAAAATAAATTTCGGCTGAAAATGAATTTTGGCTGAAACTAGAAATTTCGGCTGAAAACAAATTTCGGCTGAACATAAATTTCGGCTGAAAATGAATTTTGGCTGAAACTAGAAATTTCGGCTGAAAACAAATTTCGGCTGAACATAAATTTCG
>CACRXK020008658.1:0-20410 GCA_902702795.2 Paramuricea clavata | reverse complement strand
ATGGTGAAACATTTAAGTCAAGTGGAGGCCTGTTAGAAAGTGGTAGCACATCTACTGAACCACGAAACCGAAAACAAGTGTATAATGCTCGATCTAACACAAGAACAGATAGTGGTGAAAAGGATGAGATATTTCAGTTACTAACACAGCTGAAGGATGACTATGCTGGAGAAGGAGGGTTTGTTCAAGAAGTCAAATTTGGGAAGACGCCAGAAGTTGTTGTTAGCTTTGAACAACAACTGGATGACCTGGTGCGGTTCTGTTGTAATCCCAAGCAGTTTTCTGTTCTGGGTATTGATCCAACATTCAGTTTGGGCAAGTTTTTCGTTACAGTGACCACTTACAAACATTTAATGTTAAGGAAAAAGTCCACCAATACACACCCTGTTTTCATCGGACCTTGCTTTATCCATATGCAACAGGAAACGCAGACATATTACTCATTTCTGTCTTGTTTGCGTGGAAAGAAGGATGCTTTACGTGACCTGAAAGCCTATGGATCAGATGGAGAAGTGTCTCTGTTAAATGCACTAATTGCAGCATTTCCAGATGCCATTGGTTTGAGATGCTTTATTCATATGAAAGATAACATTGAAAACCACCTGCAAAACAAACTGCATGTTAAAGCAGAAGTGAAATCTGTAATAATTCATGACATATTTGGCCATGTTGTTGGTGACACAAAGGTAGGAATTATTTGTAGCTTTATATTACTTTATGGAAGTCACACACTCACTATTTACCCCCAGCCTCTTTTAGTGCCCGCCATCCAATTACCACTGGAAAACAATAAGCCCCCTGGGAGCTAAATGGGGGAAGTATATTATATTGGAGGAAGTACTTTATATTTACTGCCATGATCATGATGTCTTGACACACTGCAATTTGTCGGGATAATTTCAGATGCATATATATTAATGCTATTAGAAAAATACGTGGCAAAAAACGTCATCAGACCAATCAAAATCCGCCACTAACATTCATTCACCGACACCTCCAGTAAAACTGTAAAAAAATCGTAGCATGTAAATGTACTGTACCTTAGCGCTCATTTTTTTGGAGCATTACTGTTTACTGGAGCGTTCATTTTTCAAATACATATATAATACCAGGCCTGCAAATTAGTGCCGGTCATCGGACATTGTCCGACCAAATTTTACCTTTTGTCCGATCAAAGTTTTTTTATGATTGGACATGTAACCGACCGATTTAGGCTCGTCAAATGTCTGATCTCAAAAAATCGATTTCGAACACAATTTCATGAAAACAAAGCAATATAAAGGACACTCTTCCGTTATTTCTTGGCTGCATTAAGCCGTAAGATACACACACACACACACACACACACACACACACACACATAATAGCCTGTAATAGTGTACACCAAAATTGTAGGTGTAAGGCCCATTTACACTACGCACAATTTATTACTGTACATACATGTAGGGCTCATCCAAATTTACTGATACTGTGACCATGTTGTCAGTGTATTAACTGACGGCATATACAGTTACGTGTATACCGAAATATATAATTTATTTCGACTGTCAACGATTTCCAAGCGTCAATTTATTGATACAGCATGTCCAGGGAAACAAAGCAGCTGGATGATATTTAATACATCGTTTCATACTGTACCTGATCTTCACCTCTGTAACATGCATATAGCACTTTATACACATTTATTTATTTTATGACTCTTGCGTTACCGGTTTGAGGGAAGATTTTTTACTTGGATTAAAACTACATTTAGAGATTTTGGCACGCAATGAATTTGGCACGCACTAAAATACGAACTGATTTTGTGGAGCTCTTTTGATAGATATTGGGATTAGTGGATTCTGTTGACTGCAACCGGTTTGACAATTGGAGGAGAAGTGGAATCGTATTGCTCCCGGTTTCCATGTTTGGTTTCTGCGCCAAAAAGCGGAAGTCTTCAAGAAGAGCATGATTGCGCCCATACGCGAAGCTGCGCAATTGGGATCACCTCCAAAGAATTACACTGACAACGCAAATGAAAGCGCGAACTTTGTTCTCAAAGACTGGGTGGATTTTTCCAAGAACGATATACCAACCTTCATCGCTGAGCTAAGGTCCTTTACCCAGCAAAACCTTGCTGAAGCTGAACGGGCTGTTTATGGTGCTGGAGAATTCTGCCTGGCCGAGGATTTCAAACATTTAGAGGCATGCAAAAATAGAAATATGCTTAATATTTTGGTTCAGTTCGTGGAAACACCGCATATATTTATGTTCACATTAAAATATTGTAATAGACGATTGCCATTATAGACTAATTTTTTATCTTGTAAAAAAAAGATATATTCCCGGAAAGAGCATAGGCTACTACAGTAAAATGAGTAAAATTGCAAACTTTGGTTGCGAAATGTTGTAAAATGCGGAAAATATAGCCTTGCAAAGTTTTGTATACTTTTGTATTGCGTGCGAGAATGTCTACCACATTTGGGCTAAAAGTGGTAGCAATTCCCGCACGCAATACAAAAGTATACAAAATTTGCAAGGCTATATAATAAAGTTATGTGGTGTTTCCACGACCACAGACCAATTAAGAGAGTTAGGTAATATCCTTGTCCTCAAAAGTCCTTTATAAAAAGGTTGACGTCAGCAGGCTTGTGACGTAATTTGCGGAGAAAATCCCTAAAGCTCAGAGTTGTTTACTTGTTTTGAGTTTTTTAAAAGTCAAAACAAGCCTGTATTATGGTAAGTTTGAAGCAATTTAACTAATATTATTTATTTGATTTTATATCAGATTGTACATTATTTTCAGTACTGTCATGAACATTTAGCAAATTGTTCACTCGGTTTGTTAACATATATTTCGTTGCTAAAAAGTATAATTTTTCTTTTTTGTTTCTCAAATTCATCAGTCTAATAATCAGAATGGCCCCAATCAAGCTGTAGACAGCAATATACACAGGCTCACTGGTCATGCAAAGAGGTACATAAGTGAACTTAGACTCTGAGTACAGTACATCTTGTACACAATGACTCGTATTAAGACTGATAAGTCTATTATTTTTATCGATATGTAGTTGACAGAAAAGGACATACCCGGGTCAAATATTGGCAAGGATATTGAAAATGCTACCAAAAATAACTTAAAATTTCGGCTGAAGTGTAGAGATTTAAAGTTTAAATTTTCAGAAACGAAAGCGGAGCTGTTTACACTGATAAATTTGAGAAACAGAAAAGAAAACCGAGCGAACAATTTGCTAAATGTTCATGACAGTAAAATAATGTACAATCTAATATAAAAACAAATAAAATTTATACGACGAATATGAAAACTCATTTGACCTATATATATAGAAACATTTGCTTCAAACTTACCATAATACTGGCTTCTTTTGGCTTTAAAAAAACTCAAAACAAGTAAACAACTCTGGATTTTCTCCGCAAACGACGTCGCAAGCCTGCTGACGTCAACCTTTTTATAAAGGTCTATTGTTCCATTCTGTATAGGTCGACCCGGCAGAATGGCATGGATGGGAGAAAGATCAGAGAGAAGCACACCTGAAAAAGTTCAGAAAAGCAACGATTCAAAGTGCTCGTATCCAAGCAGAAGTGGTCCCACATGATACAGCAAGCGTACCAAGCGCATCCCATGATCAACAGAATTTGCCTTGTCCTTTGGCAGTTGGTTTCCGAGATGCGGGAATTCCAGGTATTCCAGAGGCAACACTCTGTGGTATATGGTCCAAGGCAGAAGCAATTATTTCCAAGTCATCTGCTATTGTCAACGCACCAGGAAACCTTGATTCGAAGTTGGTTGAAAGTAAGTCTGGCAAAAGGCCTCATTTTGTAACAAAAGAGAAGTCTGGAAGATTTACATGTGATGATGGGTGCAAGATGTGGATGTCTACCCGCATATGTGCACACACTGTAGCAGTAGCACACACCATGAATCTCCTCTTATCTTTTGTTGATTGGCGCAAGAAATCTAAAGGGACATCCGTTCGTTTGACAGGCATGATATTGAGTGACACACCCAAAGGTGCTGGAAAAAAGGGCGGAAAGCCAAAGAAGAAGTACGGTCAATCTACCGAGCGAAACATTGCTGTCCAAAACTACGCCAGTCCTTTTGATGATCGACCTGTTCCTTCGACATCAAGTCCCTTCGAGAATTCTCGATTCTTTCTCAAGTGGGTGAGCAGACGAATTTCAGTGTGCCAGGGGAAATGTCAGAGGCCAATGAGGAATGAAGAGGGACGTATATATCCACCCCCTTATGATATATGCTTGGCAAGAAAAGAACGGCGCTCATACAATAGCCCCGCAGATGGTACTACGAAGCTGGGAAAGGAAGGCGATTGTCACTACCACCTAAAAAAAATCCTGCGTTGGTAAGGCTGATCCGCCGTACCAAGGTGAGAATATTTTCATTCCACCCCAAGTCAGGGTTGCGCCTTACCCAAATTCATAAGGATGTTTTACGAAAGGAATTTGGCCTTAATATTTAGGACCATTCGCGTTGGTACTGTGCTTTTTACCATAGTTTTGTGTTTGCTGGTTGAGATTCATAGCTCTTGCTAAATAGTGTTTATGTTAATTGTAATAAAATTGTAATAATAACGCTACCTTTTAAACAAGAGTACTTGCCATGTCCAAAAAACTTGGTAAAGTCGACTAAACACACGAGCAATAAACTCGTCTATAAACTGCTGAATATTTTAATATTAATATTTTGTTGTTCAAGTAAATAGTTTGTTGGAGATTAGAACTTTCTACCATTTGTAACAAAACTGACATACTGTAGCATAGGAAGCCCATTAGTTGTAATAGGCACAAAGAAGACTAAAATAGTTCATAATGGCTAATGCGCGTGCGTTGAGACGCAATAAAGCAGGGTCTGTGAACTATGTTGCTCCGTAGTGACGTCATTCTCGTACCCAGAGTCCTTACGCGCGGCCAACGGAGCGCGACGAGGGGTTCTGTGGAAAAATCCAAACCGGATACCAACTCAACTCTAATTGAACATGCTCAGTATTTAACCAGATACCATGTTTTTTTGGTATCCGGTTTGGATTTTGCCACAGAACCCCTCGTCGCGCTCCGTTGACCGCGCGTAAGAAGGACTCTGGGTACGAGAATGTAGTGACGAATATTAAGTATTTATTATTGGGAAGGACGGGAAACTCTTTTGCCCATATCCGCATACATGCTCATCTCACAGCAACAATCTAATGTCAAAACAACATGAAACTTTGATACTCGAACAAGAGAAGATTTTCCATCTTTCCCAGTAATAAGGATTAATACGTCACTACGTCACTGCTAGTCTACATTCTGCTACGTCACTACGCCACTGCTAGTCTACATACAAGGTTAAGCATCGCATGGTTTAGATAAACACCTATGGCTACAAAAACAGTTGCTAGAATATTTTCACGGTAACACAATGACATTTTATCGGATTTTTAAGTATTTTAGTCTTTGTGCCTATTACAATTAACTATTGGGCCTCTTGTGGATTTATAATGGTTTACTAATAAAACATATCATACATGAAAATATTCTTCAAATTGAGTAAACTTGTCATAGTTTTGACGCTTATTTTACTTTTACCTACTGAGACTATTATGAGCTGATGGCGTTATAACTTTTAAGGATTTAATTTCATCTCGTCTAACTTAGTTCTAGTTTGACTTAAATGCATATGTGGTTTATTCCTTTTACTAAAAATGACACAAAACGTGTTGTTTCGCTGTTTCGTTCGGTTGTTCCGCTGTTTCGTTTCGCCGTTTCGCTGTTTCGCTGTTTCGTTTCGCCGTTTCGCTGTTTCGTTTCGCCGTTTCGTGGTTTAGTAGTGTCCCATTTAGTGTGTAAATGAAGTCTACTTACAGACAAGTTGCATACTATTTACATAGTATGGAAGGAAGTTAATTTTTTGAGTGGATTTTACGAAATAAATCTAAACAAATTCGGCAAAATGAACTCCTTTGCAATATACTCATGCATGAAAGCTCGGTCTTAGTTGTATACAGAGAATCTTCATATTCCGAGCCACAAAAATTATGGAACGACTTAGACAGCAATCTTAAGAACATTAGCAGTTTTAAAACTTTTTTAAAATTTCTTAAAAGAACTATTTGAAACTAAGCATGCTTCCAATTCAGATATGTTATCCTAGCCATTGCATTTTAATATTCTTATTCATGTAATTAATTAGGGGGGTATAAAGTTATTCTTGCTTTTAGCAATTTTTCTGAATTAGTCTGAAAAGCAAGATTTAATAATAATAGTAATAATTCATCTGTCGGCAATCACCTAAAAGGATCGAACGACAAACTGTCGGGTTGGATATAAAACGTCGACGTCTTGTTGAGTTTCACGATATGCAATCAATGAGTCATCACTTTGCAATCGAACGACTGTATAGGAGCGAGCGATTTTGTTTCGAAGATGAAATGGCGAATTTTTAATTTTAACAACTTTTTGCATCCATGCATCAAAACATTCTATCCACGCGGGGAAAATAACAGGAGAGCTCTGAACTACTTGTACATGCAACTTCATGGCGTTACATGTATTAATGAAGAAGAAAATGCACTGGCAAGGAGGTGGCAAGTGAACAAGCTTCACAAAAATTTATTGCAAAAAACTGAGCTCACGAACAAAAACAAGTAATTTCGCGTTCTAAGTTAAAATCGGAATATTTTTGTCAAAATGGACTTCCACTCACAATTACTTGTACTGAATCGCTAGGATTAGATTATTTGGATTCGATAAGTTTATAAATGTCATTTTAAGTTTTGAGAAATTAAAATTTGCCATGATTTAAATGTTTCACCCAGAGACCACGCGTCTCTTTGACCACATTTCTCTAAGCTTAATTTTCCTCCAGCTGAATAAATTGACTATAGGACTACAGCCATAATCATTTTATTATAGTATCAAGCTATTTCAATTAAGGTTGTTCACGACTAAAGCGGAAAAGTCGAATACGAGCGCGAAAGGCTGCTGGGAATCGCTAACAAATTAATGAATTTTCAAAGCGATTCCCCAGCAGCCTTTCGCGCTCGTATTCGACTTTTTCGACTTTTACAAAGTGCGAAATCGCTTGATCAGTTTATCTTTAATTGCAGATGTAGCTACTGGAAATTTAGGCAGGCCTAGTATTCTATATTCTGAAACTTTTTCTTGTTTGATCAGTGCAAGAAAATGTATTTACTTATCATGCCCATAAGTTATGCTCTAATGATAATATAAATTGATCTTCAACAGCGGCTTTAGGAAGATTCGTGCACTTGCTTTAATTTTTAATTGCAATTTGTATAGGAATATTACTTGGCCAAATAGTCATTTTAAAATTGCATACTATAGGAGAATATACACAAGGTCATTCAGGTCAATGAAAATGTGTAAATTGCCAAAAGTAGACTGTAATTTTCAAGTAGGTATTTCATAAGAATTTTACAGTTCATAGCATGGAATTTTGCTTCATAAGAACAACATAGCCTATCATAGCCTATATTACTATACCACAAAAATATTTTCCCTCTGAATTGTTTATACTGTATATTTCATAAAACAAGCCTAGAAATCTTGAAAAGCAACTTCAATAGTAGTAAAAGGTATTCATCAAAATACAAAATAGTATATATACAGACAAACGTAACAGTATACAAGTGGAATTACAATCAAAATATGAAATTTTACTACAAAATAGATCATAAAGAATTAGAAACAACGATGAAAAAAGGAAAAATTGTTTGTTATTGCATCTTCTTGTTATGCCTATGGCTATATAGTGAATTTATTCAGATAGAGCAAATGTGAGCTTATACAAATATGGTCAAAGAGACACTCGGTCTCTGGATGAAAACGTCGATTTCGATAATAAAGAAAGAGAGCTAGGTTGTCGAATTCACAAGGCTTAAAATGGCATTCATAAACTTATCGAACCCAAATAACCTAGAGATTCAGTCCAATCAACTCTCAGAGAAAGTAAATTTTGACCAAAAATTTCAGATCTTTATTTAAAACGAGAAGTTACCTGTCTTTCTTCGTGAGGTCTGTTTTTCGCACGAAATTGTTTGTTTGCGAAACGTTTTCGCATGTCATGAATTTTCTTCTTCATTAATACACGTAACGTAAATGAAATTGCATGTACATGTGGATCAGAGGTCTCTTGTTGTTTTCCTGTGAATTATATTTATTGATGGATGCAAAAAGTTGTTAAAAATCCGCCATTCATTTTCAAAATAAAATCGCTCGCTATTATAGCCGCCATGTCGTTCGATTGCAAAGTGACTACTAATACAGTCGTGCATATCGCGATCCAAAATAAAGCAAGTTTCCCATTTCAGAGACATGAAACTACCTCTCAACGTTCGGAGGAAAAAGTCACAGTTCTTACATTTCACTGGAGCAATGAGAAGGCTTTGGCATTCGACATCCACATCCCACGTGACTGATTATGTTATACGGTGATAAGTGCTTGTATGGTTCTTCGCCTGAAAATTAAATATACCTAACTGTTATATTGTTTTTACCAGTTGAGCATCTAAATATTTGTCTTAGATTCTTCATTTCTTATACCAAAATTAAGCGAACTTGTTTTTGTTGGTGGGAAAGGTCGATCACGATTATTAGCGGTGAAAAGAAATAAACTTTGTGTTTTCTAAAAATTATAAGCAGTGCTGTAAAAGTTACTCATTTTTTGGAACTAGTTACAGTTACAGTTACATTCCCAAAAAAGGAACTAGTTACTGGTAAAAGTTACACTTAAAAAAATGTAACTAGTTGCCGTTACAAAATTACTTCAATATTTTTGTAACTATAGTTACAAGTTACTTAGAAATTTTTGTAACTTTATCAAGTAAGAAAAAACCCAGTTTTTTCAACTTAATGATTAGTGGTCAGCAGATTGACGTTAATTATTTGTAAACGTTATGTAACCTTACCACTAATGGATCTCTCAGCTGTGTTAAGCACTGAAGCATGCGTTGTCCTAGAAAACCGAGAGGAGAATTTCGAGAACTGAGAGGTGAATTGTAAGTTTTAAAGCTAATTTATATATATTATAAATTTAAGTTAATGGGCAATGCTGTCCACAAATTTAGTCTAATTTATATGACAATCGATTTGAATATTTTGCGTGCGGTACAAAGGTCACAGACCCGCAGCTGTCATTTGTATCAAAGGTCATCTTTGTATTGGCAAAGCGTACACGTGCACATCTCATGACCAATTATCTTTCAGCCAATCGAAATATATCTTTGATGGCATCAAAACATGTAACCAATCATAATTCGGTTAAGCCGGTAAAATAGACCAAATACACCTGAAAGAGATCACTTGTTTCAAAGTCTTAACAAAGTAATGTTCCAAAGCTACTGTAACATTTTCAGATAAACCGCGGGCGAAATGAAAATTTAACTACCTCGGATGATCAAGAATTGCGCGGGGCATCGCAAGAATTAAATAACACGATTTAACACTACAAAGATGGATTTGATGTTGGAATCGATATTACGATATATGTAGCGTAGGTTAAAGTGGTTAAAGTGAGACGTTATGAACTTATGGCAAACAGTATTCAACGGCGCAAGCACGTGTATTTTATATTTTTCTCATTGACAATGGTCAAAGGAATATGTTGCCAGATTCGTTCAAGTAGTGACAATTCGACGTTTAGCAGTAACAGAAACAGAAGCTGGCGCTGGGGAATTATAAAAGAACGAGTCGCCAAGCGCACTACAGCTGGTCCGTATGCAATATCATATCATGTTTGCGCGCTTGTCAATTACGGGTATCGTAAGTAAAAGTTTGCTTCAGATTTCGTTTAAAACCAAGCAAAAAATTGTAAAATTCGATCTGGTATAAAATTCTGGCATAGGCTAACATTTGCCAGAACGATATATTTTCTGTTTGTAATCCAATAGAGTTATATTTCACTGTGAATTTGATCTTCGAATCGACTCAAAGTTCAAAGTTTAAGCGCAATCAATTTTAGAGTACTCATGGTATATTTGGGAATGCGTTTTCATCCTAACCTAATTTTATAATTCCTTTTGTTAAAATCCAGTAGTGGTTTGAACTACATAACGTATAACTGAGCAAAGGCTTAGAAAGAGAGCCCATATATGCAAGAAATAGTAATTATAAATTTCCACGCTGTGTAGATGGATGATTTGGGAGCATTTTAATTTAAAATAATAACTCGAAAGTCAGTTTTTACACACATTTGCCATTTGGCACTATATATCATATATTATGTTTGTTTACCTATAATATACTATTACTGTATAATCTAGCTATAATTCTGTTTCAACTGAGTTTGAACTTAATTTCCACCCAACCTCGTACCCAGAGTTTGGTCAACCTTTGACGCCTTTGTGCTTTTCAATGGAACAAGACGCCTGCTCAGGCGTTCACACTTCCCTCAAAATAACGACAGTGTGATGCCTGGAATATGAGAGCAGTCACATCAGCAATATTGCTCTTTCTCGAGGGCAAAAATTTAGCTATTGCTACCAATACAATTTAGACCAGCTATGAAACGGCGACAGCGATAGGCTACATGGCATCTCCAGTGCTGTAATATCATAATTATATAGCGCTACTATCTATGTATATACGTTATAGTATACTTTAATAATTCAATGTTGTTTTGCGTTGCGGTTGAATTTTCTTTTCTTAAAGAAAGTACAGTAGAGATAGTTGTATATATTGACGATGTACTGTACTCTAAAAATCACGATGCCGATATATAAAATCAGTCAATACTCAATAGACACAATACTCAATATTCATGAACAATGTCATGTGTGTTTTACTATGTCTATAGTTTATATAGACTGTAAAAGCTTGGATATGTTTATAATGAAAGGTAAAATAAGACCACTGACTGGCACTGTGTATATATATTTTATTTATCAGTATATAGATTTATCAGTATCAGACCAAATACACCTGAAAGAGATCACTTGTTTCAAAGTCTTAACAAAGTAATGTTCCAAAGCTACTGTAACATTTTCCCACCCACCCACCACTTCTCCTAAGGGATTACAGAAAACACCTATAGTGAACACTATCATGGAAGAACATTATTGGAGATCACTATTACTGGAAATCGCTGCCAAAGGAGAACACTATTATTGGAAATAACACCATCACTGGAGTACACTGTCACGGGCATGATGTATTATATCATATTATATATATAAATATATATTGATAAAAAACAGTAGAGCATTAATAATTGTTGTTATCAATTATTGAAGTTATTGCAATAAAATATTTAATGGTTTGGGGTTGAAGTGCTCCCAAAGGTCACCTTCATGCCCATAGACTCATTCAATGTAAATATAATCGGCCGAGTTATAGGAACTGTCCAAGGGACCCTTACCCCTTGGTTCAGGTTAATAAGGTCAGAGGGGGTCGCTACCCTTCTGGCATGTGCTTTGGGGACCCTTACCCCCAGAGCAGCTCTGGGGACCCTTACCCCCAGGGCAGCCCTAGGGACCATTAGGGACCCCTAGGGTTATCAGAGCTGGCCTTATATATACCCCGCAGGATGAAATATAAGGCCATAAAGAGTCTATTGGGTTAAACATACATATAATGTGACACTTATTGTAACAGGAGTACTTCACCCCCATAACCCATTCTCCCACACAAAAGCTGTATGTGTCTATTCTTAATTCTTAGCTCAGTTAGCTGGCAGGAGAGCAATTGTTCCATTAACCGCAACAATGTAACGAAAAAAGTAACGTCAACGTTGGCTATTTTTAAAGTAACGCGTTATCGTTTCATTTAAGGTCAAAATGTAACTCGTTACAGTTACAGTTTATTACACCTTATTTTTAATAGAAACTATTTACCGTTACAGTTACTTAAAAAGTAAAAAGTAAAAAGTAACGATTACATGTAATTTCGTTACTTGTAACGAACTTACTTACAGCACTGATTATAAATGCAATGAAACAGCATGTACAGTAAACCATTTAGACTGTAAAATGTTTGATCACTGGTGACTGAACTATACTGTCAGTAACAAGTGTAAAATAATCAAAATGACAAACTTACTTTAAAAGATTTGCTAAATTCTTGGCAACAGCATATATTATGAATGGAGAAAGAGCATAAAATTACTAATAATATATTATGAATGGAGAAAGAGCAAAAAAAGATCTGTATGAAGTACTACAGAATCCTCAACAAGGTAAGTAATGAGGGCGCGTATGACGTAATAGTATAATTAGTAATAAAGTAATATACTGTATAGCTTTGAGATGCATTTCTAAACTGCGACCGGAAATCTCCGAGTGGATAGGCTACTCTTGGTAAACATGGAACGACCACGTGACCGGTGTTTCACCCCTTCTATTATTAATTATATATTTTTAAAGATACTATTGCCTCATACGCGCCCGCAGTATACTTACCTTTTGAGCATTATATAGCACATTATATAGATAATATTTTTTGCTCTTTCTCTGTTGACAGTCTGGCGAAAAATTTATGCAAATCCTACGACCTTTGTAATACTAGCCCAATGCTCTTCCAACTGAGCTACGCGGTCAGGACGGTTCGAGTAAGTGATATTTCGGAACAGAATCTAGTTCCTTCGATACCAATGTAATCTAGTAATATGATTTTTTCTGTGTTGGTGTTGTGTACTCAAGTGAATATGATATATGTGATGTTACTTTAAGTGTATATCCACACCGGGCGAGCTTGAAAAATATGCCCGGCCACGGTGGGATTCGAACCTACGACCTTTGGAATGCTAGCCCAATATGCCCTGCCAACAGAGCTACGCGGTCAGGACGGTTCGAGTAAGCGATATTTCGGAACAGAATCTAGTTCCTTCGATACCAATGTAATCTAGTAATATGATTTTTTCTGTGTTGGTGTTGTGTACTCAGGTGAATATGATATTTGTGATATTATTCTGAGTGTATATCCACACCGGGCGAGCTTGAAAAATATGCCCGGCTACAGTGGGATTCGAACCTACGACCTTTGGAATACTAGCCCAAAGGTGGTAGGTTCGAATCCCACTGTGGCCGGGCATATTGTTCAAGCTCGCCCGGTGTGGATATACACTCAGAGTAATATCACAAATATCATATTCACCTGAGTACACAACACCAACACAGAAAAAATCATATTACTAGATTACATTGGAATCGAAGGAACTAGATTCTGTTCCGAAATATCACTTACTCGAACCGTCCCGACCGCGTAGCTCAGTTGGGAGAGCATTGGGCTAGTATTCCAATGGTCGTAGGTTCGAATCCTACCGTGGCCAGGCATATTTTTCAAGCTCGCCCGGTGTGGATATACACTCAGAGTAACATCACAAATATCTTTTAAAGTAAGTTTATTATTTCTATTATTATTATTATCATTATTATTATTTCCATTATTATTTCTATTATATATTAGTAAGTTTATAGTAGTATAGGGAAGAGGGTTCTGGCGCGGGTGGATCGGGTGGATCCACCAATGACGTCATCACAATATAATTTCATATCAATTACGTGCGCTTATAATGTCATTAAAACGATAATAACCACAATTGCATTCTGTTTTAACAAAACTTTAACCATTTACTATTTTACTAATGCATCTTTGCGGGAATTCTTTTTGTCCCAGGTGTCTCGAAACACGATAACTCCTTTAGTTCTTATTCCCATATGTTCAGTATTTTATTCATTAACGTGGTATTTCAAAATTAATCGAATAATAGTTGAAAACAGAACAACTCAGTTTTAATCAGAATTTTGAGGGGAGAGAATAATAAACTTTGATTTTTTTATATAATAACAGTTGTTAAAAATGGCCCGAAGGGCCTTTTTTATGGCCCGATGGCCCGATTCTCTCTAAGTACGTCCCCTATACTCAGGAGTCCAACTCACCCAATTATAACTACCTCCCTCAACCGTAAACTGTTCACATCACAGCTCAGAAGTAGAGCGTATATAAACAGGTGTATTTAAATTCATCATTTTACAAGGTTTTATTAGATTATCTTAGAGAGTCGACCCACTACTTTAACACCATCCTTATTCAGTTTTCCACCTATGTTACTTATTTCTTAATTTTATAATGTCCATGAGACAATGTGTTAACACCATCTTCTAAAATATAACGTTTATCATCATATGGACTTAAAGCAATCTTGTTTAATTTGATGGAGTAGATCTCATGACCGTGACTTCGAATCTGATTCATTGACGCTTTTGTGTGCTTCTTATTGAATAAGCATGTTTTATAATTATCATGTCTTATCTTCTTCTTTGTCACCGACTTCTTTATCCCTTTAGCTGTCTTCTTCTCCACCAGCTTACTGTTCTCGGTGTATAGGATGGAGTACATCTTTGGCCTTAAACCAACAAATTCTTGAATTGGAATTCCATGCGTCTCATCTTTCATCTTACCGAGAACTTTCTTATTTCGTGTACTATACAAAAGATGGTCTTGTGCGTATTCGGATGTATCGAATAGCTCTGCGTCTTCCAATATGTCTTGGTAGATGTCACGGGTCTTCACTTTATAACATAGACTGTCCGTATTCGTGAAAAGCAACATAGCGTTAGCACCATACTTCTGTTTCATATATTCGTAATGAAATTGGTACATCAACACCTTTGAGAGATCTAGAATTGTAAATCCCACATAAATTGGACGATTTAAGTATAGCTTTGTCTTCTTCATATTCACAGCAGCGAGATCCTCAGAGAAAATGCGGAAAGAGTCAAACGATGGACGGGCAATTAGTTTTGTTGCTTTGTCTTATCATTGACCAACTTGACATTTACTCGCTTTCTCAGATTCTCCATGGTCGTTCCAAACACCGCATTATTCATCAGCTTGTAGAAATCTTTCTCAAAGTCATTCGCGGCGTGCTTTCTTCTTTCTGTGTTGAAATCTATGTACGCTTTGAGCCATGGACTTTGTTGAAACGCCAAGACTCTGTGAATTTCTGTCAGCTCCATTTCCAGCTTGAGATATAACTTCAGATTACGGTAGTGTACAATATACTTGGTCTTATCGTTGAGGTTGGGTACTAGTTTGGGGACTGCAGCACTCCCGAGCTTTAAATCTTCTGAGAGCTGTTTGCAATAGGGTGATAGCATTTCAGGACAAATCTTCATCTTTTCAGGAGCCAACGGATAGTCGTTATGTAGATCATGTAACTCCTTGGGATACTTTAAATCGACTTCGAGAATATAACCTTCTTCAGAGTCATCGGGAATTTGCGTGATGTCAAGGTTGGAGATGTTTTCTTCATTTAACCAATGGAATTCACCAGTTGGTAGAGGTTGTGACATAGCCCAGCCATAAAGATTATTAGCGTCGAGATACATCACGTAAGATGAGTCTTGATCAGGGTTATAGTCGGGGATGTACGGATTGTTCGCTTTACTGAAACGGTTACTTATCATGGATATACCACCACGAAGCCCTTCTTCGATGAATAAATACATATCTGGATCAGTCAATAGCTCTAGTTCCACCTCTGTCATTTTCAGACAAGCTTGCCACGCCAACCCAGGACTTGTGTAAAAGTGACAAGGATCTAGATTGTATGCTTTTAAACAGACGTTTCGGAAGTTTTCAAATAGATCAGCAAGGAGCAGAACGTCAGATTTTAAGTACAAATCATGATAGTCTCCCATACTTTGGCAGTTAGAAGCCTCAAAGACGCGAGTAGCGTGGTCGTAGTCAGCATCGGAAACGTGTTCATCGTTTAGAATACTGTAGAAGCATTCTTGAGGAGGCAGAGTTTCTTTATTGAACTTTTTCACACTATCCATGTAGTCATACGGGTACACGCCTTTCCTCAGCAACAAGGGCACTTTCTCAGATTCAACATATCTCTGGAGGATGGGAAACATATCCCCACCATTCTTGGATAAGTTTGAGACAAGGCGTTCGAGAGAAACGTTCATAAACTGAAGTGAGTCAATAAAATCTAGTTTATTGATGGAGAAGGAAA
Source organism: Paramuricea clavata (assembly GCA_902702795.2). Lineage (NCBI taxonomy): Eukaryota > Metazoa > Cnidaria > Anthozoa > Malacalcyonacea > Plexauridae > Paramuricea > Paramuricea clavata. The sequence continues at coordinate 4,437 of CACRXK020008658.1, read as the reverse complement.
TATACTTTTCAGTATTATTGGGGATGCAGTTGATCTCCTTATTCTTTAGCTTTCCAAGTCCTTGCATAATCAGGTGGGAGTCATAACCACGAAGATTGTGAAGGATGACAGGAATGCGTCCACTAAAACTATAGTTTAAGTTACATTCGTTGTGTGCGGCTCCACGATACTTTCCTGTGAGATGGAAATGATCGCGAACCCGGTCGGCGCCCAATTCGAAACCACAGATATGACAGTTAATGGTGTTTTGAAACATCTGTTCTTCCTCCTTCTCGATGCGCATCGGCTCGACGAAACTAAGTTTCTCTTCGATGTATTGCTGTTCTATCTCTAGCTAAACACTCGAGAAACTTATCCACAGCATCCTCACCACGGTAAACGACAGGAGGTTTGTTATATTTTTTCTGCCTCTGACACGACAACATACGAAAATCCACAAGGTTGGTGGTGTTGGTATTTCTCGGTAGATGATTTAGTTGGATTTGGGGAAACTGAGTCAATCTTGGCTGTAACGCTTTCAAAATCAGCATAAATAACAAATGGTACCTTGAGCTGTTTGTGGTAATCTTTGAAATAGAGTGAAGCATTATCTTCATTCGGTAATTCAATTCGCTGGGCTCCATGTTGACAACAGTGAGGCTCATGCTCTTGTAGAAGGTCTTCTCGGATAAATCCATGCAGACAGTAACGGCAGTAATACATTCGACATTTACGACCATTTTGATCATAGTGTAATTTATTGAGGTCTTTAATAAGGCAGTAATGTCTAGTTGTTCCCTCAGAGTATAGTAACAAGTTCACATGGATTTCAAAATGTTCCTTTGTGATATAAATGGGAAAAAGCACATCTTCGAAACCAAACACATTCACTGAAATGTTATTTTGACGTTCAAATTTTCCAATCTTATCAATTGTGACAGGGAATTCAATATCATCAAAGTTAAGTCCATCCTTGAACTGCTGATAATAATGTAGTCTCTCTGCGTCCCGTTGTGCTGGGTGAATACCAGCGAGAATTGACCACATAAAACATTTATTATCCGTGTTCTTGACGTTAATAATGGCTTTCTTAGTCTTCAACTTTCTCGGTAGAGGAATATAACTGGAACCTTTGAGTGGGGTGTATTTCGCCATGTTGAGGTCTAAATGAAGTATTTCATCCAGGATCCAACCACTTCCTTCTTTTTGGTATATCGCCAATGAATCCAGAATTTTACTGCAAGCTTCGTGTAGTTGTTTCTCCATATCGTGAACATTAACCGTTGTAGTACACAGACTGCGGAAATGCGGTTCACTGTATAGATCTTCACCGCCCACTTTGGGTTTGACAAATCTCGCTTTCACACTGATGAACCATTTCAATCCTTTCTTCATTTCCAGCTCTTTCGATAGATGAATAAGAATCGGCTTGGATTTACCACCCAGAAATTGGGACATATCATGGTTTTGATCCTTTCGCTGTTTCGGTTCTTCAGGTTTTCCTCGAAAGCAGATGTAAGATTACACGGATCGTCATCTTCATGCCCAATTTGATCGGAGGAGTGAGCTGTCTCGTCGACTTTGTTCCGTTTAGCCTTAGAAGCAGTCAACTACATCAGATTTCCACTTCAAGGTGTTCCCGTCATATACCACTCTATGGTTGACCAACTTATTACGACGATAGAACTCTTTCAGGCACTTATCGCATCTGTGGGTAACCAACTTCCGATGTTGCTGACCATGACGAATGAGGGCATCCATTCTTGTAAACGACTTATCGCACTCCTGACACTTGAATGTCTTACCCAGATGTGTTGTTTTCATATGACGAGTTAAGTTCGTCATTTGGGTAAAACTCTTCGTACATTTACTACAGACGTATGCCATTCTAGAAAGATAAACACAAGTCTTTGAACTGCAATATTTTGAACTGAGTCTAAATTAAATGCAGTATTTTTCAATCAATTCTCAGTATATATCCCACAGGCATTACAGCGTTTGTAGAGTTTGGCATAGGGAATGATGTAATACGCATGCGAAGTATTTTATATAAATCATTTAAAGTCACACTAGGCTTTAAAACATCAGAGTTATTCAAAAATTGTCATTACCTTTCCAACCCGTGAAGAAATCTCCCCGTTTGCAGTTGGCTAAGACTCAGACCATCTATTTTACAAGATGTTTATCTTTATCAAAAGGTTTAGACAAGCACAGTTTCGAATAGAACTCACCTCGTTACTTTACAGCTTTACAGTAAAACTTCTGTTCTCTAACCAACGCTTTATATTCCTAAACCTATTTCTGGACAGAAATAAGAAAAATTCGCAATCATTTCTCAGTATAAACAAACTACGACGTTTCTCTTATAATTAATAAAAAATGTCATGACCTTTCCAACTCGTGAAGAAAGCTTCCCATTGAGTTGGTTAAGACTCGGACAGTCCTTCTTACGACAGACGTTTATCCTTATCAAAAGGTTTAGATTTTAAAGCACAGTTTCAAATACAACTTACCCCTCGAATTCACAGTTCACAGCTCTAGGAAAACGTCTATTTCGTTTTATACCGCCGACTTTATATTTGCAACCAGTTTCACACTCTGAGTTTCACAATAGAAATTCAAAATTTTTAAAATCATTTCTCAGCTTATACGCACCAAACGTCGTTGTTTCGCTTGTGGGACGTGGATAATGATTTTGTACGCATGCGCAGTAATGCAATTTATTTAAATAAAGAGCCGAATTAAAACTATTAAAATTCTAACAAATTAGAAATTACAAAAGAAGGAAAGCAGATTTCAAAAATACGAGAATGTATACATTTCCAAGACAAAACATGGAAACAAGTCTTGTAATCATTGACACTTGCATGGCTGCAGACATAATTTTACATAAATTTACAAATGGATTAACGTTTTAAACAATTTATTCATCTCAGAGAAATAATTTTACACAAACATAAAACAGTGTTAACATATTGTTCGGCTTTTACACTGTTGACACTGTTTTCTAGCTTCGATCGTTTTGACTTTGTGGCTTCCACTAGTAAGAAATTACTTTTTGTCTGGCAAAGTTGGCAAGCTTGCCTTGTCGTTCTACAGTAACATCAGCAATACCAACAATACCTTTAACTTTTCTCGTTTATTACTCGCTGGCAATAGAAGCGTTTTTTTGTCCACGCACTCAAATTAAAATGTTAACCACTTAATATATTCTTTCTCGTTTCCCGCAATTTAGAAGTTTTTCATACCACAGCCAAACACAGGACAGTTCCTACATACTTAGTTGTTTGCTCAGCGAATTCACGACAATAAATGGCTCATGTTTGATGCTACATATTTTATTAGGCCCGGTTTGGTCTTATAAGGCACCAGTACAAGGCACGATGGCCCGATTACTGACTAGGCGTCCAAGCTTTGGCTTGTCACTCTACGCTTTGAATATTGTACATGTGATATCACTAAAAAAAAGTGATTTGCTTGCAAAAATACGTTATATAAAGCACCACCCATCACAGATCTTTTTCTCATTCTCTGTCAGAATGTTATATCTCTTAAAACCGTGATCTTTACTTGGCAACATGCAAGCTCTGGGGTTTTTTCCTCCCCGTGCTAATCTTGGTCAATTCCAATTGAAACTAGAGCAAAGTAGTCTTGGAGAAGATTGCAAAGGAGAATTCTCCTACAGTCAATCTACGTGAAACGTTCCTCTTTTGAGTTTCTACTTCATTTGAAATTTTCCTAATGGAATTCGCAAATTTGAAATGGGATTTTCGAACACATTCACTGTCTACTATTCATAGCGTGCTCCCAAGGAGTCTTTTCAATTACTTCCAAATCTAAGGGTATGCCAAATGATGACATTCCTCGAACTACATCGCCTATAAAAATGTCCCGTGCGGGAATTTTTTTGTCCCGGAAGTCCCGGAAAAGCTCAAAGTGTCCCTGCGAGACATTTTGTTCCGTGGGGGACTTCCGGGACAAAAAAAGTCTGTGTACTACAACGGTTAATGTTCACGATATGGAGAAACAACTACACAAATTAAGCTTGCAGTAAAATTCTGGATTCATTGGCGATATACCAAAAAGAAGGAAGTGGTTGGATCCTGGATGAAATACTTCATTTAGACCTCAACATGGCGAAATACACCCCACTCAAAGGTTCCAGTTATATTCCTCTACCGAGAAAGTTGAAGACTAAGAAAGCCATTATTAACGTCAAGAACACGGATAATAAATGTTTTATGTGGTCAATTCTTGCTGGTATTCACCCAGCACAATGGGACGCAGAGAGACTACATTATTATCAGCAGTTCAAGGATGGACTTAACTTTGATGATATTGAATTCCCTGTCACAATTGATAAGATTGGAAAATTTGAACGTCAAAATAACATTTCAGTGAATGCGTTTGGTTTCGAAGATGTGCTCTTTCCTATTTATATCACAAAGGAACATTTTG
>CACRXK020008657.1:0-20413 GCA_902702795.2 Paramuricea clavata | reverse complement strand
CTCTATGTTAACAGTTTTTTCAACAATCCATGTACATAGAACCATTCTAAGGTATTTTGCATATCTAGGAGGCATTGTGAAGAAAAACCTGGTGAGCTTTGCGTTTGTAGTGGGTATGATCTTGCACACGTTGGTCCACACTTTCTGCCCAAATGATCATGACATTTCTTAAAAGAGAACCCGCTCATTTCTTCACCGTATATATCTTTATAGAATTCTGTAATCTTCTCTTTTAGGGAACATTGTATGCAAGTGAGATTGTGTATGTTCCTGTTCGTTTGTCTTTGTCAAGATGACATATGCTCCAATGATTACCCTGGTTTTCGTCGTCACCGAGATACACTGAGCCATCATGTGATTTACCAACATTTAGAATAAATCTAAGACTGGATGGTCTTTGGCTGATCTGGCCGAAGTTTTCTTGCTACAAACTGGTTTATTTCTCTAACAAAATTTAGGTAGACACCCCTGAAGGGGGAATGAACAACGCATTTTCGACCAGATTTATTTGCATGAGCTGGCATGAGCTGCATTTGTTGGCATGAGCTGCAGTTGAAACAGCGATGTTACGGACACATTACCTTGATTAACAAAGTGTATTTTTTTTTGTGCGTTTCTTACTTGTGGGACGTAACATTCGAATGCATCTCCATGAGAAAACGACTTTATTGATTGCCAACTGAAGCATAGCGTTGGGGTTTTGTTTATCTTCGCTATGTATTCCTTTAATTAAACACAAGAATTTTATTTTACCCTGTTATCTAGAATTTTTACTCTGTTTGAAACTTGCATGTCATGTATGGCACGTATCATCCCATATACCCAGACGTCTTATTTGAAGAATTTTGCGAAAAACGTGGGGGTTTTAGTACAGGAATGCCAGGAAGGAACGCCTGGGTCATGCAGGGCAAAGTCCCGCCTTCCCATTCCCATAGGTGCCATTCATATTGTTACTTTCTGCCATTTGGGAATTTTTTTATATAATGTCCTAGAAAAGAAGCAATGACATCTTCTTTGTGGGCTTCATGATCAACTTATGCCCCTGGTAGGTGCATTTAATGGGCAACTTCATGATCAACTTATGCCCCTGGTAGGTGCATTTGAGGGCAACACATTATTTATGGGGAGGGGGGTTGGTAAATGGGAGGGGGGCAAACAAAGTTTTACCCTTATAAATAGGGGGTCAAAAAAATTTTAACCTAGAGAAAGGGGGAGGGTCAAAAAAGTTTTTGAACTTAAATACCATGTATAGAGTTCTGATTTCTATAATTGCAAATACCATAAACTCACAAATCATAATGCCAAAGAGGTAAAGACTCTGAAAATGCCATTTCCAATGATCCAGAGACTCAAAATTTCCCTGCTCAGTGCCAATCATGGTAGCCCCTCATGGGAGTCAGGCCCACTAAGTTTAACAAGCTTCCTACCCCCCTGAGTGACCCAGTGGTGGTATTATTTACACACCAAACTTTTTGTCACCAACAACCATCTGTCATATTTCCACACTCAGTGTAGTAAAGTTCCTTTCTGTAGATGCCCCCAGACAAGTTCTTAAAAAAAGCCCTGTGTTTAAATCATTTCGCTGTATGAAGATGGGCCATGGGTTATTGTAGATTAGGGGTAGGTTTTAGAGAGAAACAGTAGGACAAATGTTACATTGCAAAGTAGTAACACATAATATATATATTTCTTAATATATATTATTAATCGTATATAGTTGAATCATATTCACCACGGTAAAACATCATGAGCTAGACTAAACAGATTGTCCTAATATCTAACTTTACCTGCAACACCCACCTGTTTCATTGCTGTTAATTTTTCAATCCACACAGGGGAGGTCAGAAAAGTTTCTACTTCTATGAGGGGGGGGGGGGTGGGGGCACAAAAAGTTTGCCTTCAGTCTGGAAGAGGTCAAAAAGTTTTTAATCCCTTATTTTCCCCCTGCCCATAAATAATGACAACTCCTTTACACCAAGACATATCAAATTTCACTTTTCGTGCAAGCTACTGCCAAAGAATTGACTGAAATATTGCCAGTGTGTCAATAAAATAACACCCATTGGCTGAATGTTTAATTTAGCAGTAGTCACTTCGGCTTTTGGCAAATAATTGTCAAATAATGTAATATATACATACGATTTACCCTTTGCACATTTGCCCAGTCGAAATTTTGTTCTCATTTTAATATACAAATTATAAGCAAATATATTGTAAAATATTACCATTTCCAAATTCCTTCCGCACAAATCATACAATCTCGATCACAATGAATAGAAAAATTATCTTGAATGATGTTCCACAATTTTTTACAATTTGAAGACTTTGAAGACGCGAGGAAGAGCTTTGTGTTATAGACTATAGTATTTACGAATTTCGCACGTAATTATAACGACAATACATAAAAATATACTTAACAACAGTAACAAGCTTACATCCGGTCGGCTATAATTACACAACCAATCCGGACCTGGAGCTTTCCTGCCCACAGCCGCTAGTCGTTTTGTTGAAATTAGTGATAAAGGAATAAGCGAAATTAAAATGAATTATTCGCCTCTATTAAATGTAACTGACCATGAACTGGATATGCTAGTAATATCTGTGCAAAGAGAGAACAGTAATATTGGAATTCGAATGCTGAAAGGTTATCTTCACAGTAAAGGCCACAAAGTGTAAAGAGAAAGATTAAGACAGTCACTTTTAAGAACTGATCCTTCTGGAGCTGTTTAAAGGTGGAAGCAAACAGTGAAGAGATGAAAGTATAATGTGCATCCCGTTTGGCTCTGTGGCACATTGATGGACATCATAAATTGATACAGTATTGTTTCAATGGCTTCAATAAATATTGAGAAGCCAAATTAACATGCAATATAATAGTCATGGACATTATCTATGTCTACCATAAATTTATCAGGTGATATGTATAAAAGCATGTAACACTAAATGCTTATTGATGATAGGTCGCATTTACATTTTATACAGCACTATTTCTTGTGAACATCCATTTTATACTGCACTATTTCTTGTGAACAAAAATTATAGACCTCTTTCAAGACATCATAAATGCCGGATTGTATTGTTTCCTTCCAATTCAATTCAATTCAAAAACATTTATTTAAACATGATATAAAAATAAGCAGCAAATTGCTGATGTGGTTGTGTGTTTACCAGTATAGTAAAATCTATTTACATTATGCTATGTTAATATATATAGTTTATATATAAATTAAATATCGTAAGAATAATAATAGTAAGAATATATAGTAAGAATATGACTAGAAAAGTTTAAAAATAGATATAGTTCAGATCATTGTTTGTGTAGGAGGTAAAATCCATTGCCTCAAGATCTTGTTGCCGTATCAACATTTTAAAATTATTATGTTGTTCCTTGTTCTTAAGATTGGTCGGTAGTTTGTTCCACAATACTGCTCCACTAAATGTTACTGACTTATGCAGGAAGTTGGTTTCTGGTTTTGGAATTACCAACTTTTCTGATCCTCTTAAATTCTTATCTTTCTTTGTAATTTTATTCTGACAGAGTTGGTCTGGTGCCTCACGGTAACAACATTTGTGGACAGTGCTTAATACTCTTTGCTTATACGTACTGCTCAGTGTTTTCCAGCCAGTTTTATGTATCACTTCTTGGCTTGGTATGTCCCAATTCAACCTGTAGATTATACGTGCGGCTCTTGTGTGCAACCTTTCCAAGGCTTTGAAATGTGTTTTACCGCAGTTTCCCCAAACAAACCTTGAGAGGTTGATTGCCTTTTAGTATATGCAGGTTTGCTAAAGGTCGACAGTGAGATTGAAAATTATTGGAGTGTAAAAACCTTATATCATGGTCTGTGGGCAATAGACATAATTTCTCGGGTTAGGTACAAAGCGCTTATGGCGTTTGTGAATATGGATATATCCTGTACTAAAGACTACAGCAATAAACTACATCAACAACTGTACCAGCCGTCACAGAATATTGTTGTTGCAGACAAACGCACTGTCAAATCAAGAAATAGGTTGGGGGTTAGGCAGTTCATGAAAGCTAGATGACCTACTATGTGGGGAATAAATCTGTTGGTTGCTGCAGACAATCCTAATGCTTATATTGCGACTTTGAAATTTATACAGGAAGAAGTCCAGATATTCATCGCAACAGATTTGGGTATGACGTGGTGATCTGATATCAGTTTGGTTACAGTCTTAGGTCTTTTGTACTACAATATAAAGGAAATATTTTCACCACATAATCCAATTATGTGCTTTGGCAAACATTACTGCTTTGGCAAACATTACTGCCTTGGAAAACATTACTTTTTTATAACCACTAATTATGATGATGCCAGCCCAACAACACTTGGTCATGCTATTTGCAAATATTTTCATGTTCTAGATTGTGAAAACAATCAATTTCTAAACAAATGAGTAGTGATTATTTCAAATTTGAATAGCATGACAAAATTTTGAGGCTGGTTATGCCACTAATAACTAAAGTCAATGGTGTAATAATTATCTAAGAATGTATGTAATTGTAGAAATAAAGACATTTTGCTAATCATGATTTGAGTGTTCTTTTGTGGGTATCACAGACTTATTTTGGTGCCATACTATCTTTGGAGAGTAAGAAATATTGGAAATTTGTATTGATAACATGTTGCAGCAATAAAAAAGGACCTTCGATAAAGGTATTTGTTTCATGTGAGCACAAAATGTAAATTTTACTCCACTACCTAGTTTATATAAAAATTCAATAAAAATATTTCTATTTATGCTACATGCATGAAACTTCGGGTACTTGTAGATCATAACCGTGTCTTTCAGTCATATTCATAAAACTTTTTGACATATTTGAAATTTGAACCGCTAAAAAATACATTTATGCATAATTGCAACATTATTTTATATCATAATTTATGCAAATTTATGCGAGTAAATCGTTAACCAAGCTTCAGATGAAATTGAAGTCCTCCTCTTTCGAACGATGCAATTTCTGTTTCCGTGCGATGTATAGTTTGAGAGATATAAGCGTTTGAAACAACACCACTCGAAATTGCTACTTTTCGACCGGATGGGAATGAGTTAAAAAACTCCTCGACAACTCATGCCCTATTAAGCTTCGTTCATCATATGAAACTGATACATCAAAAACCGCTGTAAGGGTTTTTGGCTCGATTTTTCGAAAGCTTTCGATCTTATAGACCACAACATCCTACTGTACAAGTTATATGAAATGAAGGTACCAGCGACAATTACAAACTGGATTAGAAGTTTCCTTTTCGAATGCAAACAACACGTCAAGATAGCTAACTGTGTATCAAATTGGCAAACCTTAAACGGAGGTGTGCCACAAGGAACAGTTCTTGGGCCAATACTTTTTCTCGTTATGATAAACGACCTTCTCACAGACTGGAATAACAGATGGAAATACGTCAACAATAGTACTATCACTGAAAGTATTACACCGGATATCAATAGCATTCTCCAAGAACTTGTGGATACTATTTACAATTGGACCATTGTTAATAATATGAAACTGAACATCAGTAAATGCAAAGAATTGATAATAGACTTTGTAAAAGATAAACAGGAATTCCCACCTTTAATTATAAATGGCGTTGCTGTAGACCGTGTATCATCAGCTCGGGTTCTGGGACTCATTGTTCAGGATAATATGAATTGGAACGAACACGTAAACAATATTGTCAAAAAAGCAGGAAAAAGACTCTACATGCTGAGAGTGCTGAAACGATCAAACACGGATACGAACATGTTAATCACTGTATACACCACTATTATTAGGCCTGTCCTTGAATACGCCTGCCAAGTCTGGCATTTCAACATCCAAGAGTATTTGAGCGAAGACATTGAAAAGATTCAACAGTGTGCTTTGCGAATCTCGTTGCCATTAATGAGTTACAGAGAAGCCCGGAATCTTACTGGTATCCCTTTACTAAAAGCAAGGAGAGAAACATTATGTGAACACTTTTTTAAAAAGAATGAGAATAACGATAAACTAAGCGAACTATTGCATCATAAAGCAACAACAGACTATGATATGCAACCAAGATGCAAGTATAACAATTATCTATGTAGAACTGAACGTTTTAGGAAATCGTTTTTTCCTCAAATTATTTCCAAAGAAAACAGTAAATAACTGAGTAAAGTATAGGCCTATTGTTTTTTGCTACTTTTGAACTCTTAATATCCTTAATAATGTAATATAACGATAACTTAATACTTTTTAACAGTAGATACAAATTTTGTAAATTTCTGATGTAATTTAACCTATTGGTTACAAAATCAGTTTTAAATAAATTATTATTATTATTAGAACATTTACTGAAGGAGAACATTGCTAACCATTTCAAAAATCTTTAACTGAAGATGTGATAGTCTGTTTTGCACTGGCATATACATGAATCTCCAAATAATTCAACTAGGTTGTAGATTACATAATTCAATTTCATTATTTGGATATATAAAATTTATTAAGTTTGGGTAAGTAAAAGTACTCCAGAAAAAGTTTACTTTGTTACATGCCGACTTTTCAAAAATAGTACTCAAGTACTGTGCATGTTTTTTTTTAATAATATCGATTGTCTATTAATTATATATGGGATGTTAAAATGTTGTTATATGATCTTATATGGTACATTTACAGTCACAGGATTTAGAATTATGTTATGTTTAAAAGTTTGTTATTATGGTGCATTAGTCACAGGACATCTTAGAATTATAGGATTGCTATGGGACATTGTCCCCCTGCTCATTAAAAGACAGGGGTGTGGGGGACATTTCTCCTTGAAATGTTACGGTTTTGGCCTGTGATTTTTGTTGAATTATGACACAACCATTATTCACAGGGTTTTAAATTAGAGTGTTTCTAAATGATTGTGGAATATGAAACTTCACTGAAACTATGCCCTCTATGTGACTGACTTAGTCATGTGTGGTATGGGTGGGGGAGGGAATTTTTCAGGCCCAATATGCCCTTTAATACTATATACTGGTTCTGAAATACACATAGCTAAAACAGTCACAAAGTGGACAATGTGACAGGGGACATTACACTTCCCTACTTGTTAAACTATCACCTATAAACCTTTGTGGAAAAGTGGCAGTAATTTCAAAACTCAGACAATAACTCTTAAATAATCCATTCATCCATGACCATGTACGGTTTTAATACCTACATTTTTGGGTGTATAATATAGTGATAGTATAATGTACTTATATTTCTAGTAATGTAATAAAACTTACCATTCTTTCTTTCGCTGAAGTACTGTTGAACTACTTGAGTTGAATGGTTTAGTGTTTCATTTCAATTTTCAGTCCGTCATGTGTTATAAGTACACAATCATAATCCGTTGTGTTCCGATGTTTGGTCGAAAGCCACTGACACATAAAAGTTGAACATCTTGGTTAAACATCTTAATTTAAACTAATTTAAATTATCTTTCAGACTTCCATTATTTCATAGATACGAGTTATGAAGAGCTATTGATATGTATTGCTCACTCAGAATATGCACATATATTGCAAATATTTTATGATCTCTCTTCGGAGGAAACTAATTTTGCTGAAACAAAATGATAGCAGTATTACATTGATTAAATGACGTTTCCATGCTTTTCAAGTTCTATAAAATTGTGGTTAGTTTCGAAACGTTGTGTAATGAATGTAATGTCGCTATCACTTGTTTCTGCAAAATTATTTTCAAAAAAAGTTTTTGATTAAAACAGATTTTTGAGGAACCCACAAATCCCTTAACCTGGTTTATATATAGGATACACATGTAAGCATTCGTACATGAGAACATTCATATTCTTCATGATAAAATGTAACATTTTCATGCATGCGCGAAATTCAAATTTTCACTGACCGTTAATTGATAAAACAACAGTTATTTTACAAAGTAGAAATATGGCTGCAAATATCAAAACGATAATTGAGCAGTGATCTCAATTCACGCTTAAACTGCTTGATCGCAGGTACATTTCGGTCCAATTGGATCAGGTAAAATCGATGAATTGTACGATGAATATGTGGAGCAAGCCAACAATGATTGGGACAAAGAATTCAATATCGGCTGCTGTGTCATTTGCCAGTAAGACGGACTACAGACACGACGTCAGGCGTCCGACGGAGCTGAATTGGAACAAGTCCAACTCCTATAAGGAACTGCAAGATCAATGGTGCCTGGACTACATGCAGAGGTCAAGGGATTGCAGAGGGAGTGGTGTTGGTTGCTTTGTGCTTGCTGGAGTGCTTCGTGGTTGTGAGCCCCCTACCCGTGGTTGTGAGCCCCTACCCATGATTGTGAGCCCCTACCGCAGTGCATTCTCGTTGCACAAGATCAACTGCACAAGTACATAATTAATTCACTTCATGTGATTATATTGGATCGATTTAAATTAATTAATTATCGATAATATTTACCCTTTCAGATACGCACTACGCATTGAAGCGTTGTTTCCTGAATACCCAAGTGGGGATGGCTTGAACAGACTTTGTGTTGTCAGCACTGGAAGTTGGCTAGATCGAGACAGGGATGTCATTGTAGATGACCAGTCATTGTCTGCCTTGCTCTGGGGAAACATCGGAGCGAAGTCAGGCAGGCAGGCACGATGACTTACTGGGAACTCGCCAGAGATGTCGGTTGAGGATTCGACATGCAGGAGGTAAGGTCTAAAATTTTACTAATTGTCTACGAAATCTGTCAGAAATGTTGTAAGAAACAATTAATTAAACCTGTCTTTCAGGTTTGTCAAGAATTCGCTTGTCATCAACATTTCCCAGAGCAGACAATATGGCTGGAAGCCAGGATGACGCGCCTCCAGCAAGAGGTCAGAAATGAGGAACCAGCTGTACTTCTACTCAATGTCTTCGAAGTGGACCAGTACGGGTGCCTGCTGGCAGACGTCTGTGGTGCGAGAGTTGGCCAACACAGTCTAATTTTGCAACACTGGACGTTTGCAGAAGAGTGCATGGCAGCTGGATGGATGGGCACATACAACACCATTATACATACAGCGTCATCGTGTTGGCCAGGCTTTAGAGGTGGCACGAACAAACAGGATCGGCGCTTGGGGTCTGCAAACAGACGAAAGGCCATTCCAAGGTAAATAAAAATTCAGTTTGTTTCCATTGAGAATATTTAAATTATGAATAACTGTTAAAAAAGACAAATTCCATTAATTGCCAGACCATGTTAATTTTTAGGCCCTTACTTGTGCAAGAGACTGCATCATGAGCAGGCGAACAGGGAGAGCAGACGGTGAGAGTTCTGGATGCCGCAATGAAAAGGTAAGATTGTACAAGACATTAACATACAGCATGCTTTGAATTATCAAACAAGGAGACACTTGTTCAGTCATTTGATAACTCAGAAAGGATATACAGTAATATAATGACTCAATTCATTAAGAAAACAACTAACACTATCTATAATCACTATTTACTAGATATCAGATGTCGTCATTCGTTGTTCCTCTTCCTGAAGAGGCACAACACGTTGTATACAGTAAAACCCCAGTGTATAAAGGCCTAGACACACCGGACGCGATTCAACAACACGGCGCGATTTTTCGATTTTCAATGATTGATAACTTATTTGAGGGGGTGCCCACCCTTTGGTGAAGGTGAAATTCAAGGATTTTTCAAGGCCTGTTTTCAGTAAATTCAAGGACCTAGAACTGGGAAAATCTTTGAAAATGGCACGGATTTGCCTGGACTTCTACTGATTTTCAAGGACTTTCCAGTCCTGGAATTGTTTTTCCCAATTCAAGGACTTTCCAGGGTTTTCAAGGCCCATGGACACCCTGTTATTTGGTCTGTATATCTTTCAAAATTTCCTTTCATTGGCCGTTTTATTAACTTTCAAAAATTTTAAATCGTGCCGCGTTGTCGAATCGTGTCACTGTGAGTTGCGACCTTTCAGATGACTATTTTCTTTGATTCAAATACATTTTTTAGCCTAAACAGGCTCTTAAAGATAGGTCACAGTCGCATCTGCACATGTGGTGGACTTTTGTTTATGTGGGGGGACACAGGAAGTTGTCATCCTCTGTTTGTGCTCAGCCCAGTATCATTTCTGGCAATAACATGTGTGTTGTTTTTATCGCAAGTGAATTTAATATCCTGATGAGTGAAGAAGTTTCCAAATTATTTTGAGCTTTTTTCAGCGACAATCCGTCAAATAACGAGTTATTGAGGCACCATGACGAGTAGGAAAGAATACTATGCTAGCAGGGATGCTTCCAAAGTGTATAAAAGTGTATCTATTTTATTGTTTTCCTCGATGGAGAGCATGTGCCATTTCTAATTTTCTGCATCTGCCCATGATATACCTACATCCTCAAGTTTCTACCAAAGGTTTTCAAGAAAAGAATCCAAGAAGGATTGGAGATTGCTCCCAACATAGCTGCAATGTGGATCCTTCAGAGAAATCGCTTGTTGAAGCCCATCAATCAAGGTTTTAATAATGACTATAAAATTCTCTTCATTACACTATTTCACACGAACTGTTCTATCTATTTTATTTACAAACTAAACCCATAATATAATTATAAAGGCCTAAAGATATGATACTTGTGAGTAGCGAGTTAACACGATGGAAAAGTAATGAACAATTCGGAGTCAACATGTTTGGGACTTTTGGATGGCTATTTATATAGATGTGTTATTGTCAGAGTGATCTACTTGGCTGTGGCTGTGCTTTACTGTCTTAGTGTCTTTGACTGTCTGCTCATGGACAACTTGTGCTCACTTAAAACTTAATAGAAAGACATCAAAAAGTTTCTCCGATCAAAGTATATTTTAATTTGATCAAAGCACATAACATTTAAATGCTTTTAGTTGCTCTGAAGTTACAGTACTTGACCTAATGGAGTGTTTAATTAAATATATGGAGGCAAGCCAGCCAGGGTGCCTGAGCTAGCTCGCTTGGCCGAGATCTAATGTTGCTAGATAATTTATACTAATATTTGTATTGTGTGTAAATAAGAAGCAGGCTAGCTTGCCTAAGCGAGATCTTGTTTAATTTCTGAAGTCCGACAGAGCCCCAGATCTTGTCTAGGTGGGCTGGTTTGCCTAAGCTGCTGAATACGAATATATTATAGTAAATAAGACTTTCTCAACATATATTTTATCAATAATTTTAAAAATTAATGCCTCTGTGAACAATTGTGAAACAAAGCCACCTAGCTCAGGTAACCGGGCTGGCTTGCCTCCATATAAACACCCCTAAGACATATTTAGTTTATAAAAGATTTTGATAAAAAAAATTATGATGTAAACAAACTCAACTAATAATTACTACTATATTTTCCACCCTAATTGTAAGTAAAAGCTTGCATATAAGAACCTATATAAGAGTCTGTCAGGCTAATATTTTTATTTAGACACCCAATATAAGAATATGTTTAGGCTAGTATTTCAGGTTCTTATTTTATCACATGGAGAGACCAGTCAAATCTAAAAATGTATAAAAATCAAATCTTATCAGGGAATATATTCAATATTCCCCTCTAATCAATTTCTGTTTAATAATCTCCTCTAATATTCACCTGCAATGTATTTGCAGCACAAAAAAATCAGAAAAAACATCACGAAGGCAAGAGAATTATTTCTATTCTGACTCACTAACACGATATGTGTTTATTCGGGGATATGTGTTTATTCACCGGGTATGTGTTTATTCACCTCGGCGCTGTGTGCCTCGGTGAATAAATCACATATCCCCTTGTTGCCTCAAAATAACCTATACATATAGCTATAGATACTGGCATTTATAGATAATTTGTGCACAATTTATATACATGTAAATTATACCTCGCATACCAAAAATGAGTCGCTTTTCTTTAAGAACCTGTTTAACCTAATTTCCAAGCACTAATGATCATGTAGTCACCACATGTCTTGTCCAAAAGTGGGTTCTGGGGGTTTGAAATCAGAGCTTTCTTTCTCCTAGATGGATTGCCAGCCAAGGCTTATGAGCTCCATCTACACAAAGCAATCTGGGTTTAAGATGCCAGACAGTTGCCAGTTCATATTGTACTATAATTGCCTGATTTTGTGTCACAAAGAATGGCACCATCCCATAATATATGTTGCCAGAACAGGCTGAACAGGATGAAATTAGACAACACAGTAAAACCCTGCATATAAGTTAGCCTAAATTCCAAATTAGCCTAAACAGGTTCTTATGTAAATGATGCTTATCTGACTGTTGATGTTACAAACTGTAATTATATTTAGTAGCTATATTCAGTATTCTCAGGGGGGCATATAAAGCCCTTGAGTCACATATGTGCTTTTCCCCTTGGAGTTCTCTTTTAATGTCTATATATATATAATGTGTGTTAATAATTGTTTATAAATTATCACTGTCAATCTCTTGAATTGTTCTGTCATTTATACAGCATCCAAAATCATCTCCATAGATAGCGGGCACAAATTTGAACAAATTAGCTGTTTATCCAGCTTTTGCACGGTCAAAAATTCCCCCTTGGCTTTGCCACAAAGACAGGAACTGTAGCCACATCTGACAATCACACTTGATTCGAATTTGTCAAGCGAAAAGCTTTCCTCAAGTACTTCTGTCATTATTGCTGTCTCTGGCAACATGTTTTGATGGAGTGATACCGCATAAACTATATTCATGATTAGACACAAACTCCAAAGGCAAAGGTAAACACAAATTATTCAAACTCACAACTTTGGGATTCCGGTTCGCTGATCCAGCTGTCGAGCTATCAAGTCAAGGTTCAAAGTGGCCTCTTTATTCACGATTTTTAGATTAAAAAGTTACAGTAGTACAGTTACAATTGTGTTATTGTGCACAAAAATTTCCAGTGTACAAATGTACAAGAAATGTAGCGAAGTATTGTCAAACATTGCACTCCTCGGTCGCAAATTATGTGGAATGTTACCTTAACATGTTTTGAACTCATCATATACTTCATCTTATATAATTCATGTGGATCAAAATTCAAAACAAAAAATGTAAACAAAGCCTGTGCATGTGCAGAAGGGACAGTAACCTATCTTTAAAAAAAAATAGAAGTACAATTTTTCTTTTGTTAATTTCCCTCGATGTCTAACTAGGTGAGACTTGTGTATATAATTCTTGCCTTATAGAAGTGTTCAACGTTCATCATAAACAACGTCATAAATTTCAGCGACGGTAGAATGCAGCTCGTACGCCTGTTCTTTACTGTCATATACAATGTTTATTGGGTATATGGTAGAGTTAAAATTTTCCCCACCAACTGCGGTCTACAACTGCACGGTAGAACTTTTCTCTTCCTTCTACTTTACGGAATTCCAGTGAACCTTGTTTGCCTAAATTTTTACAACTCTTCCTACGAAGACCACACTGCATCCTCTGCGCACTTTGAGACACTGTCTACAAGACCAACCATAACGCTCACAGATGATTCACAAGGTCGAGGTTCTACAACCTTACTTGGCCACGAAGATTCTGCACAAGATTCCACCCGAGGCTTCTTGGAAGAGGTGGCTTCTGTTACACTTTGGTTAACCAAATCGAGACTTAAGAACGTCTGGTCTTGCCGCGAATATTACAATAAGTCATTTGTTGGTGTTTCAAAGAATGATGCATTAACACTGCCAAAAGCTCTCACACAGTCGGAGACTTTCTGCCACTGGTAATGACAACACATGTGTCACCAAGGCATGACGTAACGTTGTACCTGTACGAATGTGCACTTCTCTCTCAAACAGATCGCCCAAGTATAATTGTCACAAAGAAGATCTGTCCTTTTTCTAATGTATTCTTTCACATAAGGGACAAGCCACATTGAATCATCTATTTCAAATTTTGAGGGCCCATGACTTTGAAGATTTTTGAAATAATTTTTGTACAATGTGAATTTGCCAGCATCAGCAGATGTCACATTGCACTTAGTTTTCCAATCAAAATGAAATTCTTTTCCTTCCACGCATTCATTAAGGTACATATCTCGCACATGCTCGTAATGTACAAGAAGATCAGAACAAAATCATGTAGGATTTATGTATGTCTGGGAGAACTTCGATAGAGTCAACTTTCTCCTGCAAGCTTTTGATGGTGTCCAAAAGGTGTTGGAACATGAACGTTGATGTCTTATCACACAGACCGGCTTTAGTTGTGTAGGATGGTGACTTTGCTGGCGCTGTGACAACTGCCACTGTACATTCTTCAAACGTAGCAACTGGACGCAAGAGTTGACGTCCTCACTAGCTTGATTAATGTATTTAGCAAGATTTGTCAACACTGTTATTCTCCGTACAACAGTTGAAATGTTAAGCTCTCCTTCATCCAACTGATAGGTTGTATACGCTTGCACAACATCCATGTCATTAACAAAAGTGAAATCTAACTTTCATTCAGGGTATTTGATATGACAAAAGTTGAGAAAACATTTCACTCTCTCTAAAAATTTCCTCGTTGTTGAGGCTAAGAAGGCACTGCAAGTTCTTAATGGATTGACCGTTAAGGTGTAAAAGTCACTCAGCCCATCAAGTTCCAATTCAGGCCATGTGTGTTGCCCTCTTTAAGCATCCTATTTTAACAGATGAAGTTGCCTTGCAAGAATTTGAAAGGTCATCAGAACCTAGTACAGTTTTTAACTGAATTTGATAGTGGAATTTCATGGTAGTCTGCACACAGACTGTCCCCCCCGTGGTGGAAGGATAACAGTCTGCGACCATTTGTCACTAATGCTGTACAGTCAGTGATGTAGTCATATAAATAGATATAATATTGTGCACTTCAGCACTTTAGTGGCTTTCTAATTTTATTATCCAATCAGATGCATTACTTTAAATAGAACTTATATTATGTAAAGAAGGACAATAGACAAGGTCAAGCAAAACAATACAACGAAATCGAAACATATGCCGGATTTGTAAATTGTACCCAATGTATTCATCCCAAAAAATTAAATACTCTTTTGTTTGGCAATGTCTGCCCCAACAGCACCCAGAAACTTTATGTAATCGGTAAAACCGGTATACTCGTCTCGAAATTAGCTAAGCAAATTTATGCAAGTATAATTTTGAAATGAACCAATGAAAAACTGCCGATCATATTTCGCCGGTAGCTGTACAGCATTATCGTTGAATGACAGCAGACTGTAATCCCATGGGGGAGGGGGATGCAGTCTGCGAGCAGACTAATTTCATGGCTGATTGCATCAGACAGATTGTACTCGTTTGCATCAGGTAAATTGTTGGAAAATTTGTCAGTGCCAGCAATTTGAAACGTCATCCGTAATTGTACTGTAATTAAATGAATTTGATTGTGCAATTTCGTGGCTGGTTGCATCATCCAGGAAAGCATCCAGTAAAACTATTTTGGACACTGGAACATGCAAATTGGACGGAGTTGCGTTTGAACGTATTAGAAAGCTCTCCAATAGTCATACAGGAATTAATGGGTGGAAGGCAAACATTCACAATCGATGATGCAGACTCAGCACTTAATTGTGAGGGGTGTTTCTTCTGATACTTTAGTCTGGTTCTTGAATGTTGGATGAGTTGAAGCAAATTATCTGCTGAAATCGGAAATCTGTATGGCATTAGTCCAAGCACATTCAAATGCGGACGTTCCAATGAATTTGTTCTGATGGCAGATGTTCCAATTTTTCGCAACCAACGCCCCACAGTCGATTGAGGAACTTTGGGAAAGAAAGTTTCTAAAATTTGTTGGAAGACATGATAGCTCTGGTCATTCCTTTTGAAGACAATTAATGATTTTGTTCGTGGAAGTTCACCTAAAAAAATTCGAGCACTATTACAATGCAAAACACCCATTTTCTAACATGCGGACACCTAAGTGCCAAGCTAACTTTACTGTAGAATACTTAGAGCAAACACACAGCAGGCATGTACTGAAATTTCGAGCACAAAACTGAAATTTAAGTAGATGCTCGCGATCTGTAAAACTAGCTATACTAAAATAGGGTTAGGGTTAATTTTTTCTATTAATATGATATGTTCATGAACTTAACGTTATCTAATTCAAAAATACATTCACACAACCGTAAAATATATTAGTTGAATTGCAATCTTCCACAAAAACATGTTGACATATTATTCTAAATCATTTACACGGTGAGCCCAAAATTCTTTTCCGTCTTGTCACTCTGGTGTACGAGACACAATATGTAATGTAACCTTGGATTTTTAAGGTAGAAATTTTAAAGAATAGAAGGATGAAACTCCCGCAAAAAGTCTAAAAATAATCGTCTATAAGGCATGTGAGGAGTATAGTTATATATTTTAAGTTTAAGCAGAAACCGTTATTTTTCTAATTCATGATTTTGTAGCAAAAATCCAATTTGTACTTTAGTTGCTAATGAAATCAAAGTCTGTTTTGACTGAAAATACTCTTAAAGCTTGCATTTGACAATGAAAAGTATGCTTTATTTAATCTGTAATTGATAATATTTTGCTAACATATTCTTTCTTTGACCGATTTGCGTTGGTACAGAAAGTGTGTACTGATGGGAGTCTGGTAGTAGTGATGTAATCTCGCTTCCATATCCAACAAACTAAAATAACATTCCCACAAATTATTGAATCTCTTCTTTCAATACGGTCTGCTAATTTATTGATTTGTTTTAATTCATGTTTAGGGACATGGAAAATTTAAAATTCATCTTAAGAGGGGAGGTGAAACTGTATTGTTTCATCGAAGTGTGTGACAAGCTTTTCCATTCATTCTCAAGACGTACAGTTAGATCCTGGCTCAAACAGCCAAACATCATGACAATATTTGCCATGTTGGAAAAAAGATGTGCTTTCAAAGCATTAAATCCGAAGCTGAAATCGATGGTTTTTGGACTTTTGCATCAAAACAATCTCAATCTTTTAGTTAACGATAGCATACACAAACACAGTAAGAAGAGATTCGCGATATTATAATGAATTCATCGAATGCTACTTGTAAATTAGATCCTATTCCAACTTGGTTAGTGAAATTATGCGTTGATGAACTGAAAACTGTAATCACGAAAATTATTAATATGTCACTACAAGATGGTTATGTTCCTGAAGCATGGAAAGTTGCTCTTCTGCTACCTATATTAAAGAAACTTGTTCTTGAAGGTTTATTTGAAAATTTTAGACCTGTAAATAACCTCTCATTTGTGTCAAAAATTGCAGAAAAAGCAGTTGTTGGTCAGATACTTAACCATTGTGAAAATAATGTGCCTTTTCCTACTAACCAATCAGCTTATCGCCCATTTCACTCAACTGAGA
Source organism: Paramuricea clavata (assembly GCA_902702795.2). NCBI lineage: Eukaryota > Metazoa > Cnidaria > Anthozoa > Malacalcyonacea > Plexauridae > Paramuricea > Paramuricea clavata. The sequence goes on along the minus strand of CACRXK020008657.1, from coordinate 3,151 downwards.
CGGCCTTGTTAACATTCAAAACGATATTTTAACAAGCAAGGATCAACAAGAGGTAATGCTACTTGCACTACTTGACCTGAGTGCGGCCTTTGATACGGTGGACCACATAATCATGTTAGAAATATTAAAATCAAATTGTGGTGTCAGCAGTGTCATAATTATGTTAATTTATGATAAGCACATGATCATGGTTAAAGATTGCTGTTGAACATGGCGACGTGTGTAGTGTATAATATGACATGGTGTCAGGAGTAAAAATAAAAAAACACACTAAAATGGAAACGTTTAAGTCTCCGAGTGCATTGAATTTGACGGGAAACTTGCGAGAGAACTGGAGGTGATGGATTCAGCGATTCGAGTTGTTTTTGACCGCGTCAGGGAAAGTCAAAGAAACGGAAAAAGTCCAGTGTGCAATTTTACTTCATCTCATCGGTGATGAAGCCCTCGAAATCTACAACACGTTTACGTTTGGCGAGGGCAAGGATCGTGATAAGTTGAACGTGTTGGAGAAGAAATTTGAAGATTATGTAAATCCTCGAAAGAATACTGTATTTGAACGATATAAATTCTGGGAATGCAAACAAAAAGGTGAAACAATCGACCAATTTATAACGGAGTTGAAAACACGAGCTAAGTCATGTGAATTTGGTGATCAAACAGACAGCATGATTTGAGATCGTATAGTATTTGGGGTGGGTGATATTCGATTAAAAGAACGATTGCTTCGTGAATCGTCTGAACTCACTCTTGAAAAAGCTGCAAGTTTGTGCCGAGCGGTGGAAGAAAGTGCGAAACAGCTCAAAGAGCTTCGGAAGCAAAATGTTGATCCAAGTGAACCGGAAGTTCATGTCGTAAAGAAACCCACTCGAGGTGAGTCGCTATTTGATTGTAATAGATGTGGAACTAAGCATGCAGTAAGATCTTGCCCTGCATTTGGAAAACCTTGCCACAAATGTAAAAGAAAAAATCACTCCGCACGAATGTGTCAAATGTCAAGAAATTCTTCTGTTGATGAAGTGTCAGAAAATACTGGGGAAGCTAACACTAGAAATGACCCAACACTCAAGTTAAATAGTTTATTTATTGGGACCATAACTAGCCGCACAACAAGTTCTGCGGTTTGTGAGTGTGGGTATAAATGGAACACAAGTTCGATTTAAACTTGACACTGGAGCTGAAGCCAATGTGTTGCCATTTAATGTGTATTCAAGTCTAAAGATTAGTACATCCCTGCAGAAAACTGATGTGGTTTTAACCTCATATGGGAATTTTAATGTCAAACCGGAGGGGAAAGTTTTCCTGAGATGTGTCGTCAATGGTCAGTCTGAAATGCTACCATTCTTTGTTGTTACTGTCCAGTCAACCCCAATACTAGGTCTGCAGGCGGCATGTAAGAAATTAAACCTGGTCAAGAAAGTTAATGAAGTGGCCCCATCACCCTCCACTAAAGAACACATTCATGATTACCCAGAGGTGTTTGAAGGGCTTGGCTCCATGGATGGAGAATATCATATCGTTGTTGACAAGACTGTCAAGCCTGTCATCCACCCACCACGAAAGGTTCCCTACAGCATACTGGGAAAGTTAAAAGAGAAATTTTGGAACTTGAAAAAATTGGTGTTGTGCAGAAAGTTGACAAACCGACTCCATGGGTTAACAGTCTTGTCATAGTCTAGAAACGTGATGGGTCTCTGCGGTTATGTTTGGATCCCCGTGATCTGAATAAGGCTATTCAACGGGAGCATCATAGAATTCCCACAGCAGAGGATATTGCCACTCGCCTTAGTGGTAAGAAGTTATTTTCCATAGTGGATGAAAAAGATGGGTTTTGGCAGATCCACCTAGATGAAGAAAGTTCCCATCTCTGCACCTTCAATACACCCTTTGGTCGCTTCCGCTTCACGAGATTACCATTTGGTGTGTGTTCAGCCCCTGAAGTGTTTCAGAAGAAGAATGAAGCATTGTTTGGTGATATTGATGGTGTCGAGGTGATATTTGATGACATAATTGTGGCAGCGCGGGATGAAAAAGAGCATGATGAAATTATGGCAAAGCTGTTGGAAAGAGAAAAAGCAGAAAATGTTAAATTCAATCCAGAAAAGCTTCAGTACAAAGTCAAAGAAGTGAAGTACATGGGTAACATTGTATCTGAATCGGGTTTGAAGCCAGATAGCGAGAAAGTTCGTGCAATCCTGGACATGCCCTTACCTAAGTCAAAGGAAGAATTGCAAAGATTCCTTGGAATGATCAATTTTTTCTCTAAGTTTATTCCAGGTCAATCGAGTATTACTGACCCTCTACGGCAGTTGTTAAAGAAAGATTCAGTTTGGGACTGGTCCCATGAACACACTGGTGCAGTAGAGCAACTGAAACAGATCCTCTCAAGTCAGCCTGTCCTGAAATTTTTTGACTCAGCAAAGCCAGTCAAGTTGCAAGTTGATGCTTTGAAAGGTGGCCTTGGAGCTTGCCTTCTACAAGACGGACATCCTGTTGCATATGCATCCCGGTCACTGAGCTCTGCTAAGGAGAACTATGTGCAAATTGAAAAGGAGTTAACTGCAGTTGTCTTCGGATGTGAAAAATTTCACTGTTATGTTTATGGTAAACCGATTGATATACAATCTTTGACAATATAGATTGGGACAATCTAGTTTTCACATGCATTCGGTTGTAATATACCATTTGCTGATACATATTTTCCACCCTCTCTCCCCCACCCGTTTCAATGTTGGCGCCGCGCATCCAGACATCAGATTTTTGTTGGCCCAACATTGAACTGGGGGAACGGGGGGCGCTATTCCTTTCAAAATATATGAAATTACAGCAGCTGTCCCATAGTTTCTGGCAAAGATTGTCTTGGTGGTGACCAATTGTGTTTGAAATTTGGTAATTAAACGTTTTAGTTTTAAGTTTATACCGCCCAATTACATATATTCCAGTATCGAAGCATATGTGGGCAAGTTTTGGTAGTTTTAGATACTATCCATTCATTCGGGGGGGGGGGTTGTGTTATTTTTAACACTTTACATACCAATACAGGTACGTGTGCTACTAGCTATAATGCTTAATAAGCACATTTATATTCACGTCTAATATCATCATAGCTCTCTTCCTTGTGAAAAATCCGCGGAAATTTACTCAAAAGTTACTT
>CACRXK020008656.1:0-20414 GCA_902702795.2 Paramuricea clavata | reverse complement strand
GTGCGAAAATTTTCTCTCGTAGTGATTTCCACAGTAGAGAAAAAATTCGCCAAAAACACAAGCATTTGATTGGTTTCGCTATTTTGTCATCCATAACACAAGCATTTGATTGGTTTCGCTATTTCCATTTCGCAACGGAGTATAGAAACCAATTCAACTGCCCTGCGAAGAGAAATATTTCGCTGAGAAACATTCCAAAATCATGTTGCGCATGCGTTCAACCTTTTCGCATTTCGCTCGTCGTGGAATTAGGCCTTCAGAGAAGAATTGTAAAACATACTCTCCCTGGTCATTACCGTCGATTTCAACTTACTTTTCACTAAAATGTTGCGAACTTCGCAACATTTTAGTGAAAAGTTGAAATCGACTGTAAATAGCGACAATACAGCGGATATGACAAACACTCTATACAATGCTAACCAAGCGAAAGGAATTAAAACATCTTTTTGTTCGACTTTCAACCTCCTTCCAGGATTGGATCCACCATGGCTTTACTATCTGGAGTATAGGGAGCTTTAGGTTCTCCGTGATCAAACCCATATGGGTCGGGGCCATACATATCTCTTATATACACTAGATATAGCGCATCTCTTTTAGTAAAATTGAAACCAAGAATATTCCAGCAGTTACCCCCATTTGAATAGGTGGCGGCCATGTTGAAGTTTCCCACTCGCTAATAAACGCTTAAAAACAACTTTCATCATTTGAATATAGTTTGAAAATGTATTTGGAGTAGGTTTAACTTAATGTTTAAGTTCTCTGTTTAAGAAATAGAAAACCACGAGTCTTCTCATTTCATGGGAATATCCTGCGTCTGCAATCACGGCTTCAATTTTTGAATTGCAGAATAATTAGATGCACTATCTAGTGTATATAAGATATCTATGGTCGGGGCCGGGTCGCATGGTGGTTGTGAGAGTACCATATAAGCCTGTCAAACCAGTTTTCCCCTGGTTTCAATATGGTCGTAAAGATTGAGTCACGATCTTCTTTTGCATCAGCCGAAACACAACTTTTGAGAACTGAAAATACGCGGAGTGAATTATAACTAGAGAATACTTGTTGGTTTATATGTGGTTTACAGGTATAAACTATTATACAGTATAGTCCATAGACGGATTTTCTGGGGGGTGCAGGGGGTGCTACCCCTCCAATATTAGCTATAACCCCCCCAAACAAAATGTTCACCCCTCCAAAAAAATTTTCAACCCCCCCCCAATTTCGGCATAATAAATAATTAAATAGTCCAGAAACTAATCGCTCCTCGCTTGCATTCACTGGTTTATTGGAGCAATTGTAAAGTTTTGAAACTCTATTATCTCCCCTGAATAGAGTTTGCAGTGCCTTGTACGCAAGGAACGTTTGGCATTTTTGGCACCTGCTCACGGCTCACCCCCCTAAAATTTCTGGCACCACCCCAGTAATAAATATGAAAATCCGTCTATGCAGTGTACTGGCCGTTGAGAAAGATAGTAACTCTATTTTTACGATTATATGGAATCCAGGCTTAACTCAACACAGAAGATTACCGATCATGCTCAACTTTTAATACGTACTGGACAAAGAAAACTCAACTTCAACATTTTATTCATTTTCATTCAGATTTACAGCAGTTTTATAGCTTATGAAAGTAGTTATTTCGTTCTCACTTTAATTATATATATTTTTAATTTTACAAGCGTTGATCACAACGTCAGCATTACATAACAAACAATGAAATATTAATGAAACATTGCAGGGAATCACAATAGCTTTTGGCCAATTACTGTGATCCCAAAACTGTTCTCACAGAACTGTGCCAAGAAGCGAATTTACACTATTTCTTCTCTTTGCACTAATAATTGCCCATACCATTTGTAGTATATGCTTAGTGTAACCCAACAAATTTCACGTTCGAGAGAAAATCAACTCCTGCGGTTTTACTGAATTTACATTTCAATGAAATCTTAGTAATTTTATTTTTTTTAGGTTTTAAATCAAGGAAAGAGCCCGATGAAAAAATGTCAATATTCATGCAGATTAATAAAACATTGACTATTTGGTCAGTGACTCAAGAAATTTCGATTCTCTGGTGTACATCAACGTTCTAGTGAAGAAATTGAAGTACATGAAAAGCAATTCATACACAACTTCAGACTTTTAAAACCCAAATTTAATCGTGCATGTGATAATTATTTTACTAATCAAAATTTGTCAGGTTGCAAGGCAGCAAAATAGCAAATGGTATGGACAATGAAACTTATACCATGATATACTGCACACTTTAGTTTTGTACATTTTTTCAATATTACATTAGTTTTATATTATCAACGAAAGATAATATTTTGATATATACATTTATTCAAATGTCAATATATTTTAAAAATGCATATTGATATGTGTATATTGATAACTGAATTTAGTAGCTCTGGCAGTTCAAATCTATTCTATCCTAATTTGCGCTTAACAAATGTATTTATTTATTTATTTGATAATAATATAATAGATGACAATTTGTCGTCTCATATCTACCGAAAAATGCGAAGACATTCAGAGAAAAACATCGATCGGTTGCACGATTATGTACAACATGAAAATCACCAGGTTTCCGAACATGTTTCGACTATAGTTAATCCGGTTTCGTGTGAATAAATGGAATGGAGAAATTTGTGTACAGTTTTTAGCGCCAACTGGAACACTAGTATTAGATATATGTATGCCAGTGAACGGCACTTCTCCTGCGAACAAGCTCTTTGGTTAGATTAAAGCCCGCACATCTACGAAAGTTTCTGGAACTGTTTACGATAATTAAGCATTCTTTGTTTTTGATCCAGTACCCGCCATGTACGCTACAGCGTACCTATTTTTATATTCGTTTATTCTCATATAAATGTAGTGTTACAAACGGCATTTTCGTAATTCAACACAAAGTCTAGTCACATTCTGCGATTGTGCACGAACTCTCTCCAATCACGTATACCTAACTTACTGAAGAATTTTGCTCTAGTATTTGAACCCGAATTGATTTTCCACTCCTCAAAGCATGCCCGGACTGGATGGAGGTAACCTCTGAATTGTATGTTGTTAATACTGAGCCCAGAAAAGCAACTATACAATTTAACCTAATGAATGGATGCTAAATTGGAAACAATGCATTTCGTTTGTGTTTTATGAAAAAATATGTTGTTTTCGTTACATGTTACACCTATATAATATCAGTATATTGTGTTTTTTTACTATACTCAAACACACATTTTGTATATGTAAGAAGAGATTATAGCCAATGTTTCGACACCTAAATTTATTTTTTAATTATAATTTTAAAAAAAATATTATTATAACTGAATAATGACCCTTGATCACGCCATTACCCTTAATCCGGCAACAGAAAGACTAAATGGCAGAAAGCATTTGGGAAGAAGACAAAGTGCCTTGGCAATACCTGCTGTTCCCGACGGATCTGGAAAAGCTGATCAGTTCGAACAAAGAGCTTCGAGAAAGACCGGCCAGAGTCGAATAATGTACATGTACCATCCGACATGTGGTCTTAGTATAAAACCATTTTGATAGAAACAGCACAAGGTAAATGGCAGAAAGCATTTAGGAAGAAGACAAGTGCCTTGGCAATATCTGCCGTTCCACACGGAACTGGCTGTATTTCCTGTCCAGAATTTTTCATCCATTGATACAATAAAATCACGCCAGTTACCCTTAATCCGGCAACAGAAAGATTAAATGGCAGGAAAGCGTTTGGGAAAACAAAATGCCATGGCAATACACGCGTGTTTTTGTGTTACACCATCTATATATTTTATTTCATAATTGTGAATGAGGGTGACCAATACACCTTTCTATTTATTTACAAGACCAGGAGCAACAGAGAATCAGAAACATATCACCCAAAGTGATATTTACCAAAAGCACGTTAATTTTAGTAGGGTTCTCAGTAGTAAAGCTCTGTATATTTCTTGTCAAATCTGTATAAATCTAAGACATCTAATACTGATTTTTTTCTTGTTTAGGAGCCAATGACGGTTCGAATTGACATAACGTATGACAAAAGAGACAAAAAGGGATCGTTATCCCGAAAAGTTGAATACGAACTTTGCCTTTTCAAACAGAAATGACGCGACGACATGATGGCTTTCACCAGATGTTCACAAGGCGAAGAATACACAGTGGTGCACGACTACAGTGGCCATGCCAATATAACCATAAAGAGAAAGAACACCTGCCATTGGAAAGGATTGTGGAATAAAAAAATCCAGATATTTTTAAAGGTAAGTGAATTGTTACACGACATGCGTCTCAACCGTACTGTAAATGTATAAGCGTACAAATGTGACTGAAAACGTGAAAACATCTTTTTTTGTGTGAAAAAATAAATAAAAAATAAGTGAAATAAAAAATAAAGTGGCCAGACAAGACTATCGGCCATGGACTTTGACGGCACAATCGAAAGTGTCAAAGAAAGCATATAATATCTTGCAGCAATGAGGCGCCCAACGCTACACCCCTGCCAAAGATGGTTTTGGAATAGAATGTTGAGTGTTTTTTGTGTGTATTTAGGAGCAAAGGTTGCATTGGTGATAGCCAATTACAAGCGGAAACCATAAAACACCTTTAAATACGCCAAACAAGCGTGCTGTCAATTGCGGAAAAAATGGTGAAGATGGAATTTAAGGTATGACAAGATGAAATACGAAAACGAGGCTCCACGTCATGACCCTATATTAACAAGAGTGATACTTTTTTAAAGAGTTCAAATGTAATATTGTGACTATATAACGCGTCAATGTTGTTTTATTACCAATCGTGGTTTGAGACATTATTGACGTCTGAATTGTTTCACTTTCCTTTTATTATAGGTTCTATTATACTTGAACATTCAAAAAAATGAAATGAGAACGGCGGCAAAAAATTCCAGAAATCTGCCAAGCAGCACATACCGCCCTGGTTTTCTTCAGTGGCCTTGGAAAATTGCTGCAAGAGAGGAGTAAGCCCATAATTACATTGTTACTGACACAGGACTCGGGAAAAATACTAAAATTTTTAAATTGTTATTGTAGCCTTGGGTCACCAACAACGCCAATACACCCCCGTATTGGAAGGAGAGTTGAATCGTCTAGAATTTATAAGTGTTTCTATTTGAAACCCTTAATTGATTAATTTTTTCTGTGTTCTAGGATCTGAAGAAAACAGACGAAACTAGGCCTAGGGACACCATTGAGAGAGGTATAATATAATAATTTTAATATCGATATATTGATATGACATTGATATATGATCTAATGCGCTTTACAAATTTCCAAAACATAACAAATGTTTCTATACTGTACACTATAATGTATAAATATGGAATATACTAAAATATTAAAAATGTAAAGAAGAATAAGACAATCGTTCAATTTAAGAATTAGCGTATGCTTCTCTAAACAAGTGAGTTTTAAGTCGTTTCTTAAAAGAGTTGATGTTATTTTCCCTTCATCAGATGGTTAAGTCGGTGCCGTTCCCTACCGGAGCTTGCGAAAAGGATCGATGCAGCAAAACGTTTAGAGATAATTTTAACAGAAACGCCAAAGGTTTGAACACATGTGAAAGGTAATGTAGTGCCAGCAGTGGCTGGGGGCCAGACCTTACCAAGGGCCCGTCTTTTTTATTTGTGAAAAATTAAATTAAAAATAAATGAAAATATATTTTTATGTGTGTAAATATGGCATTACGAAGCCCGTCTTTTTTATTTGTGTGAAAAATTAAATAAAAAATAAATGAAAATATATTTTTGTGTGTAAATATGGTATTATGAAGCCCGTCTTTTTTATTTCTGTGAAAAAAAAAAAAATAAATGAGAACATATTTTTATGTGTGTAAATATGGCATTATGAAGCCGTCTTTTTTATTTGTGTGAACAATTAAAATAAAAAATAAATGAAAATATATTTTTACGTGTGTAAATATGGTATTATGAAGCCCGTCTTTTTTATTTGTGTGAAAAATTAAATAAAAAATAAATGAAAATATATTTTTGTGTGTAAATATGGTATTATGAAGCCCGTCTTTTTTATTTCTGTGAAAAAAAAAAAAATAAATGAGAACATATTTTTATGTGTGTAAATATGGCATTATGAAGCCGTCTTTTTTATTTGTGTGAACAATTAAAATAAAAAATAAATGAAAATATATTTTTACGTGTGTAAATATGGTATTATGAAGCCCGTCTTTTTTATTTGTGTGAAAAATTAAATAAAAAATAAATGAAAATATATTTTTGTGTGTAAATATGGTATTATGAAGCCCGTCTTTTTTATTTCTGTGAAAAAAAAAAAAATAAATGAGAACATATTTTTATGTGTGTAAATATGGCATTATGAAGCCGTCTTTTTTATTTGTGTGAACAATTAAAATAAAAAATAAATGAAAATATATTTTTACGTGTGTAAATATGGTATTATGAAGCCCGTCTTTTTTATTTGTGTGAAAAATTAAATAAAAAATAAATGAAAATATATTTTTGTGTGTAAATATGGTATTATGAAGCCCGTCTTTTTTATTTCTGTGAAAAAATAAATAAATAAATGAGAACATATTTTTATGTGTGTAAATATGGCATGAAGCCGTCTTTTTTATTTGTGTGAACAATTAAAATAAAAAATAAATGAAAAATATATTTTTACGTGTGTAAATATGGTATTATGAAGCCCGTATTTTTTATTTGTGTGAAAAAATAAATAAAAAATAAATGAAAACATATTTTTATGTGTAAATATGGCATTGTACGAAGCTTGCATTAATGTCTTCTTTTTCATTAGAATGGGCTCGTACAAATTGAATATTGAAAACTTGACACGGGCTCAACGTGCCGATCTGATTCGTTTTCTGGGAGAAGGTAGTTCGCATTTAACAATTCAGTTCTCTCTTACTATGAAAGTATTGTCAAATGCATCTGTTATATAATTCACTGAAGGGCTTGAATCCGGCATGCATCTGATTGGATGACGACTCACTTTAAACTTGCTGAGCACGCGCAGTTGATCACTTTTTTCCCAGTCGCCTGAAAAAAATTGGGCACATGAAAACGTAAGCTTCCGCAGTGTTTACGACAGTCAGTTACAGCTCTGTACGTCTCTACTCTGTGTTCGTGAGGTTGTTTGCTCCCGCTTGCGTTCAAGGCATGCGAGCCTGCGTAATTAGTCCAGTGTATACCGGCTCCTGGCATATCGCGGCAAATGTATAGATAGGAATATGGCATACAGCCCATATGCCATATGCCTACAGTACAGGTAACTGAAACGTTAGAAACAATTTAAAAATATTCATCTGGGTTATATGGTTATTGAATATTCTCACCATTTTATTAAAAAATTCACGATAAAAACATTGCTCAATAATATCTGTAAGCTTAAGACGATAATATCGTCTTTAGATTAAATTATCCTTTTTTAATAATTACTATGCAAATCTCTGCTTTCGCCCGGCCAGCTAAGACTTGTATATATTAACTGATGAAATGTGACAGAATTGCCAGTTACCCAATAGTCGCAGGCTAGTTACCCAACAAAGTGTTTGGGACGTAATTTTCTGAAAAGCGACAAATTGTGATTCACATTTAATTATTACTAGATTACAAAGTGCTATTTGATTATGCCGGATGGGCAAGTATCTGGCTAAAAGCTAAAAATAAATCTAACTGGAAAGCTTCCCTACACAAAAAAATGAATATATTTTTAAAGGTATAAGTGAATGAACCTTTCACTAAAATAATTTCATCAATGAAAACATATTTTTATGTGTGTGAATATGGCATTACGAAGCTGTCTATTTTATTTGTGTGAAAAAATAAATAAAACATTTTTATGTGTGTAAATATGGCACTATTACGAAGCTGTCTTTTTTATTTGTGTGAAAAAATAAATAAAACATTTTTATGTGTGTAAATATGGCACTATTACGAAGCTGTCTTTTTTATTTGTTTGAAAAAATAAATGAAAATATCTTATTGTATACCCGTAAATATCGCGTTGCTCATTTGGTGCTGATTCCTTAACGATACATCATTGTGATGATTCCTTAAACAGGACCAGATGCATTTAGTTAATTTCATATTTTAATCTACTGAAGCCGAAAAAAGCTTCTTTATTGTGCATGGCAAGTGTGATTGTGTGTGGTCAACTGTTTCGTAACGAACCACAAAGTTTTCTTTTGAGCCACAGTTATTATCCTAATTGCAAAATTAATCGTATATTTAAGTCTATATTAACAAAATAATACACACGTATCCAGATCTACATGTTAGCAAAAACAAAAAAAATCCGGATGACCTGTGAACATGCCAGGGTTGCAAAATCCACCCAGGACTTCAATGACTCTACTGGATCAATCCATAGGAAGAGTTTAGAACTTTGGTAGACCAGTCCAGAAAATTAATGTGATGACTTGATATTTTTAATTTTTGTTTCTAGCTGTTCCGGTCACAAAACAACCTCTCTGCCGTTCCCTACGGAGCTGGCCAAACGAATTGGCGATGACAAAAGTTTGGAAACAATTTTAATAGAAACGGCCAAAGGTTCGAACGCATTTAAGTTTTAATACATTTCTTTGTACAAGGCATTTAGGGGCAAAGGTTGCATTAGTGATAACTAATTACAAGTACATATCCATACCACCATTAAACACACCTACAAGCGTGCTGCCCATTGCCACAAAAATGGATGGAGTCCAAGGTACTATCCCTGTTCTAAAAAGGTTGCCACCCGAAATTGGCTGCGTGAGAAAGGCTAATTTGATTGCATTATCATTGTTTCCTAGACTTACCGACTGGCCCAGCAACTATGATATGAAAGTAAATTTTACATAGACTGCCATCTCGATTGACAAATATTGTCGAGGTGGTGGCAACAATTTCCATGTTGGTGTTAATATTTCTAAACCGTGGTATGTAGAGAAGTACGTCATATATTTAAATCTTGAAAAAGCGCTCATTGGCGGTTGTGCCTGACATTTCGACTCCGGTATTTTGTGTTGCAATTTATTAATTAAGTCATGTTTTTAGGGCATACCGAAATCTGTAAATATGCAACTTGTGGACCAGATGACTTTACAGATATACAACATTAACCGAACCGAGGTATTATATTAGCTAAATTTGTTTTTCTTTTTGCATGCATGCTTCTTGGACGTCTGATTCTTTAATATTTTTTTAAAACACTATTGACTAGAAATAACGATAATACATCTCTCATATTACTCGTATTGAATTGAAACTAGTCTTCCATATCTCTAAAGACGGTTTTGAAATATAATGTTAAGTGGTTTTTTAATTACACTGTGTGTTATTTAGGAGTTGCATTAGTGATCGCCAACAACCAATACCAAAGATTGCCAACGTTAGAAACACCAACAAGCGTGGTTTTGATGGTAGGCAAGCTTGTCAAGATGGGGTTCAAGGTATGACATTAAGATGAAATTTATAGATTAGATGCAGTCATCCAATATATACTCAAATAAGAACAGAACAAATCAGCGATGATTGCCCAAAATATTAACTATTAAAAATAAATGAAAATTAAAAATAAATGAAAAATAAATGAAATGATGGTGATGCTCATTCGCCAGGAACTGGCACAGTGATAGAAGGAAAAATCAGTCATTTGGAGAAAAGGTTTGCTTCAGACTGTTGCTGCGACGACACAATCGAAAGTGCAGGAAAGGCAAGCCTGTACCTTGCAGAAATAAAGGCGGCCAAAAGAAAAATTTTACTACTAAATTGCTGTAGAAAGAAGACCATAATGAAAGATTAAATGGCAGGAAAGGGTTTGGGAAGACAAAATACCTTGGCAATACACATGTTTGTGTTACACCATTTATATTATATATTTTATTTCATAATTGTGAATGAGGTGACCAATACACCTTTCTATTTACAAGACCAGGAGCAACAGGGAATCAGAAACATATCACCCGAAGTGATATTTATCAAAAGCACGTTAATTTTAGTAGGGTTCTCAGTAAGGCTCTCTATATATTTCTTGTCAAATCTGTAGAAATCTAAGACATCTAATACTATTTTTTCTTGTTTAGGAGCCAATGACGGTTCGATTTGATATGGTGTATGAAAAGAGAGACGGTAAGGGATCGTTGTCGCGAAAAGTGAGAATTTCGCCAAAGTACGAACTTTGCCTTTTGAAACAGAAATGACGCGACGACATGATGGCTTTTCACCAGATGTGAAGAAGGCGAAGAATGCAGTGGTGCACGACTACAGTGGCCATGCCAATATAACCATAAAGAGAAAGAACACCTGCCATTGGAAAGGATTGTGGAATAAAAAAATCCAGATATTTTTAAAGGTAAGTGAATTGTTACACGTCGGCAAGTGAATTGTTACGTCTCAACCATACTGCATGTAAGCGTACAAATACCACTGAAAACGTGAACACATTTTTTTTCAGTAAAAAATTAATTAAAAATAAATTAGAAGTAAATAAATAAATTAAAATAAAAAATAAGTGAAATGAAAAATAAAGTGGCCAGACAAGGCTATCGGCCGTGGACTTCGACGGCACAATCGAAAGTGTCTGGCGGCCATCGATTACATGTATGATGGAAAAATGGGAACGCCAGCAAGCCTTTATCTACAAGCAATGGCGGCAGCAAAACAAAAGATTGTCCTGCTCAATTGCTGCCGAGAAGAGTAAGACCATAATTATTGTTATTGACACAGAACTCGGGAAAAATACTAAAATTTTAAATTGTCATTGTAGCCTTCCTAGCATACAGACAATGCGAGAACCGATGAATGCAATGAAAATCGACCAGAAAAAGGTCACCAACATTATGCAGGATCCCATATTAGGAAAAATGAAAATCAACAAAAAATGTCATAGTGGCGTTTGCTTGGTAAGCGTTTTATAGACTCCGAGATTATACCTGAACCTCACGAAATAAAATGAGAACGGCGGCATCGACATTCGGGAGAATATGTGAAGGAGCACATACCGCCCTGGGGTTTTTTTTTGTGTTTTTTTTTTTCGTGACCACGGCGGTGGCTTGGATGGCCAGGCAAGGCTATCGACCGTGGATTTTGACGCCAAAATTGAGAGCCTCGAAGCTGTGCTGAAAGCAAGCCCGACACCTCGAAGCAATGGCGGCGGCCGAAAGAAAAGTGTTGCTGCTAAAGGAGTAAGACCATAATTATTGTTATTTAGACAGAACTCGGGAAAAATCTTTAACTTGTTATTGTAGCCTTCGTAGGAGAGGGTTAAGTCCTTAACTGGAATTATTTTCCTTCCCATCGTTTTCACGGATACGTGTTATGATCTGGACTGTTGCAAGTTTAAAAAAAAATACACCTGCATCTATATTAACAAAACAATACACACGTATCCAGATCTACCGTACGTTAGCAAAAACAAAAAAAAAATCCGGATGACCTGTGAACATGCAGGGTTGCAAAATCCACCCAGGACTTCAATGACTCTACTGGATCAATCCCTAGGAAGAGTTTAGAACTTTGGTAGACCAGTCCAGAAAATTAATGTGATGACTTGATATTTTTTATTTTTGTTTCTAGCTGTTCCGGTCATAAAACCTCTCTGCCGTTCCCTACGGAGCTGGCCAAACGAATTGGCGATGACAAAAGTTTTGAAACAATTTTAATAGAAACGGCCAAAGGTTCGAACGCATTTAAGTTTTAATAAATTTCTTTGTGTGTTCTTCATTTGCTAGATAGACTTATTGCAAGACTTTAAAAAACTCATTAATTTATAGTCATGCTAAATAAAGTTCTTATTTTCATTACCATGTCAGTGCGCAGTGCAATGCATCAAAACTTTGTATATAGGCCTATCTATCAGCCTTAATGCATGCATATAAGTAAATCATGCATGGTTCATGTTTTACATAACTTGTAGATTTATAATAAGGTGATTGGTAAATAATAGCTCTAATAATAGCAAATAATAACGAAGTAACGGCCAGAACGTATACGTGGCTATATGTGAAACTGTCCGCCTTGTCTTTGCAAGCTAGCTCCAGTTGTGAAACTTTCTTGTGTATTTCTGCTTATCCTCTCACTCGGGTGAATCAGGTTTGAATGTCCAAACAACGTGAAATGCGCAAACTAGATTAGTTTGAGCATTGCTGGCGAAGATCTGTCGATTTTGTGAATTCGAATCTTTTTATGCCAGGTGATCAAGAAATAAACTTGCCCCTAAATTCTAACCTATGCAATCCCATATGAAAATGTGACCTAATGTCTTCCGTTTCGTAATACAGACATGCACAATCACAAGCAATGAACATCAACATATTACCGTTCATGCCGAGCAGTCTAATTCTGTAATTATTTTGTTAATATAGCTGTTGACCAATACAAGATCAAGGATTTAAGAGTTGGAACAATATGTCGCCACAGCACGATGGATGAAGAATTATTTCTCAACCAATGTACCAATGTAAACCGAACAAAAAGATGCTGCCATTCTGCGGGAGCAATACGGACTAGGTAAGGCTGTTGACCAATACAAGATCAAGGATTTAAGAGTTGGAACAATATGTCGCCACAGCACGATGGATGAAGAATTATTTCTCAACCAATGTACCAATGTAAACCGAACAAAAAGATGCTGCCATTCTGCGGGAGCAATACGGACTAGGTAAGGCTGTTGACCAATACAAGATCAAGGATTTAAGAGTTGGAACAATATGTCGCCACAGCACGATGGATGAAGAATTATTTCTCAACCAATGTACCAATGTAAACCGAACAAAAAGATGCTGCCATTCTGCGGGAGCAATACGACTAGGTAAGGCTGTTGACCAATACAAGATCAAGGATTTAAGAGTTGGAAGAATATGTCGCCACAGCACGATGGATGAAGAATTGTTTCTCAACTGTACCAATGTAAACGAACAAAAAGATGCTGCCATTCTGCGGGAGCAATACGGACTAGGTAAGGCCATAGTCAATATAATAAACAAGGTTATAGCCAGGTATTCGATGGAAATACAAAAGATCATATCTATATATATGCATGTTACTTTATATCCTCACATGCGTATTTTTTTCAATTACAATGTTTTTAATGGACCTATTCCTGATGAACAATTTTGATCTCAACAAGTCTAGACAAACATTTCACTACAGCTTGAAAGAGCATCACAAAATTAGTAATATTCCAAAGTTTCGTTGTGAAATGTTGTAAAATGCGGATAATATAGCCTTGCGAAGTTTGCCGTTTTCAGTCATTTTGTATTACGCACAGGAATATATCCATTACACATTGACATTATGTTTTAACTGGAACAATAATACACGTCTCAACCATACTGCATGTAAGCGTACAAATACGACTGAAAACCTGAAGACTTTTTTTTTTCAGTAAAAAAATTAATTAAAAATAAATTAGAAGTAAATAAAATAATTAAAATAAAAAAATAAGTGAAATGAAAAATAAAGTGGCCAGAAAAAGCTATCGGCCGTGGACATCGACGGCACAATCGAAAGTGTCTGGCGGTCATCGATTACATGTATGATGGAAAAATGGGAACGCCAGCAGCAAGCCTTTATCTCCAAGCAATGGCGACAGCAAAACAAAAGATTGTCCTGCTCAATTGCTGGCGAGAAGAGTAAGACCATAATTATTGTTATTGACACAGAACTCGGGAAAAATACTAAAATTTTAAATTGTCATTGTAGCCTTCCTAGCATACAGACAATGCAGGAACCGATGAATGCAATGAAAATCGACCAGAAAAAGGTCACCAACATTATGCAGGATCCCATATTAGGAGGAATGAAAATCAACAAAAAATGTCATAGTGGCGTTTGCTTGGTAAGCGTTTTATAGACTCCGAGATTATACCTGAACATCACGAAAGAAATGAGAACGGCGGCATCGACATTCGGGAGAATATGTGAAGGAGCGCATACAGCCCTGGGGTTTTTTTTTTCGTGACCACGGCGGTGGCTTGGATGGCCAGACAAGGCTAGCGGCCGTCGATTTCGACAGGAAACAATACAAGCAAGCCTGTCCTGAAAGCAATGGCAGCAGCCGAAAGAGAAGTGTTACTTCTAAATTGTTACAGAGAGGAGTAAGACCATAATTATTACTTCGTAAGCATTCTATTTACCTTTCTAGCGGCCAATGATGTTTTGGACGACGAACTAATGGGATTTGTTTTATTTTTAATGGTTTTGTTTGTAATGGATTTCTTCTGAGAAGATACATAAGTAGAAAGATTATTTTACATCATCTTCAAATCATTCTTGGACGTACACCAACACGTTTAATTCCCAAAACGTGCGATAAGCAGCCTAAAGCAGGATGTGGCTTGGCGAAACAACAAAATGAAAATTATAGATCACATAAAAAATTGTATGTCAGGAAAGTGTCTGGGAAGAAAAAATAAATTAAAAAATAAATGAAAAGGTTCTAAAAAGGTTGCCACCCAAAAATGGCTGGCGTAAGAAAGGCTAATTTGATTGTATTTATCTTTGTTTTCTAGACTTACCGACTGGCCCAGTCACTGTTTTTAGCAACTACGACCTGAAGGTAAACTTCAGCTGGGCCGCCATTGCGACCAACATGGTTGAAGTCTCCGCGGCAATCCATATGCTGCAAGGCGGTATCATCATTGTCGAATCGGGATGGACTGTGGAGTATATACAATACAAGCCTGTCCTGGAAGCATGGCAGCAGCCGAAAGAAAAGTGTTACTTCTAAATTGTTACAGAGAGGAGTAAGACCATAATTATTGCTTCGTAAGCATTCTATTTACCTTTCTAGCGGCCAATGATGTTTTGGACGACGAACTAATGGGATTTGTTTTATTTTTAATGGTTTTGTTTGTAATGGATTTCTTTTGAGAAGATACAGAAGTAGAAAGATTATTTTACATCATCTTCAAGTCATTCTTGGACGTACACCAACACGTTTAATTCCCAAAACGTGCGATAAGCAGCCTAAAGCAGGATGTGGCTTGGCGAAACAACAAAATGAAAATTATAGATTACATAAAAAATTGTATGTCAGGAAAGTGTCTGGGAAGAAAAAATAAATAAAAAAATAAATGAAAATGTCTTTTTATGTGTGTTTAAACATTGCATTATTCCCTGTTCTAAAAAGGTTGCCACCCGAAAATGGCTGCGTATAAGAAAGGTTAATTTGATTGTATTTATCTTTGTTTTCTGGACTTACGAACTGGCCCAGTCACAGTTTTCAGCAACTACGACCTGAAGGTAAACTTCAGCTGGGCCGCCATTGCGACCAACATCGTTGAAGTCTCCGCGGCAATCCATATGCTGCAAGGCGGTATCATCATTGTCGAATCGGGATGGACTGTGGAGGTATGAAAAAACATTTTTTTCGAATAGGTTTGTTTACATGTGAGCAGGACCGCCAAGATTACCGACTGGCCCAGTCACAGTTTTCAGCAACTACGACCTGAAGGTCAACTTCAGCTGGGCCGCCATTGCGACCAACATGGTTGAAGTCTCCGCGGCAATCCATATGCTGTAAGGCGGTATCATTGTCGAATCGGGATGGACTGTGGAGTATATACAATACAAGCCTGTCCTGGAAGCATGACAGCAGCCGGAAGAAAAGTGTTACTTCTAAATTGTTACAGAGAGGAGTAAGACCATAATTATTACTTCGTAAGCATTCTATTTACCTTTCTAGCGGCCAATGATGTTTTGGACGACGAACTAATGAGACTTGTTTTATTTTTAATGGTTTTGTTTGTAATGGATTTCTTCTGAGAAGATACATAAGTAGAAAGATTATTTTACATCATCTTCAAATCATTCTTGGACGTACACCAACACGTTTAATTCCCAAAACGTGCGATAAGCAGCCTAAAGCAGGATGTGGTTTGGCGAAACAACAAAATGAAAATTATAGATCACATAAAAATTGTATGTCAGGAAAGTGTCTGGGAAGAAAAAATAAATGAAAAGGTTCTAAAAAGGTTGCCACCTGAAAATGGCTGCGTAAGAAAGGCTAATTTGATTGTATTTATCTTTGTTCTCTGGACTTAGCGACTGGCCCAGTCACAGTTTTCAGCAATTATGACTTGAAGGTAAACTTCAGCTGGGCCGCCATTGCGACCAACATGGTTGAAGTCTCCGCGGCAATCCATATGTTGCAAGGCGGTGTCATCATTGCCGAATCGCGATGGACTGTGGAGGTATGAAAAAAAAATAATTTTCGAATAGGTTTTGTTTACATGTGAGCAGGACCGCCAGGATTACCGACTGGCCCAGTCACAGTTTTCAGCAACTACGACCTGAAGGTATGGAAACTGCAGCGACAACCTTCAGGAGAATTTGCCAAGAAGCACAGACGGCACACTTTTTTAGTGGCCATGGCAGTGACCTTGATGGAAAGACAGTGCTGGCGGCCATCGATTAACATTACGGCGGAAGAAATGGAAACTGCAGCGAGAACCTTCCGGAGAATTTGCGAAGAAGCACAGACGGCACTTTTTTTTTTAGTGGCCATGGCAGTGACCTTGATTTCAAGACAGTGCTGGCAGCCGTCGATTACATGTATGATGGGAAAATGGGAACGTCTGCAGCAAGCCTTTATCTGGAAGCAATGGCGGCAGCAGAGCGGAAGATTGTTCTTCTAAAATTTTAAATTGCTAAGTAGGTCACCAACAACGCCAATAGATCCCATATTGGAAGGAGAGTTAAAGATCAAAGAAAAAAACGTTATATAGTGGCTTGGTAAGCATTCTATAGAGTGTTTGCATGTTTACAATCGAAAGTGTCAAAGAAAGCATATAATATCTTGCAGCAATGAGGCGCCCAAAACGCCCACGCTACACCCCTGCCAAAGATGGTTTTGGAATATAATGTTGAGTGTTTTTTAATTACATTGTGTGTATTTAGGAGCAAAGGTTGCATTGGTGATAGCCAATTACAAGTAGAAACCATAACACCTTTAAACACGCCAAGCAAGCGTGCTGTCAATTACGGAAAAAATGGTGAAGATGGGATTGAAGGTATGACAAGATGAAATACGAAAACGAGGCTCCAGGTCATGACCCTATATTATAAAGAGTGATATTTTTTAAAAAAGTTTAACATTTCTTTTTCAGTAAAAAAATTAATTAAAAATAAATTGGAAGTAAATAAATTAAAATAAAAAATAAGTGAAATGAAAAATAAAGTGGCCAGACAAGGCTATCGGCCGTGGACTTTGACGGCACAATCGAAAGTGTCAAAGAAACCACGCATCTTGCAGCAAAATGGAGCGTCCAAAACGCCCACGCTACACCCCTGCCAAAGATGGTTTTGAAATATAATGTGGAGTGTTTTTTTTAATTACATGGCGTGTTATTTAGGAGCAAAGGTTGCATTAGCGATCGCGAACAACCAACTGTACAAACGCCTACCCACATTAGAAACACCAACATACGTGGTTTTGTTGGCCACAAAATTGGTGGAAATGGGATTCAAGGTTCATATGACATTAACATGAAATTTATAGATTAGATGGAGTCATCCAATATATACTCAAATATGAACGGAACAAAATCAGCAATCTAAAACTTGTGATCCGTTTCTTCAGAAAATCAAAATGTTGGCATGCGGAGTGGGGTGGGCCTAAATTCAGTTACCCGAAAATAATAAACCGAAAATGGAAGTACGATTAACGATTACAAGTAGAAACCATAACACCTTTAAACACGCCAACAAGCGTGCTGTCAATTGCGGAAAAAATGGTGAAGATGGAATTTAAGGTATGACAAGATGAAATACGAAAACGAGGCTCCAGGTCATTACCCTATATTATAAAGAGTGATATTTTTTAAAAAGTTCAAATGTAATATTGTGACTAACGCGTCAATGTTGTTTTATTACCAATCGTGGTCTGAGACATTAATTGATGTCTGAATTGTCTCACTCTTCTTTTATTATAGGTTCTATTATACTTGAACATAAAAAGGACAGAGATGAGAACGGCCGCAAACACATTTAGCAAAATATGCTAAGGGGCACATACCGCCCTGATTTTTTTTAGTGGCCACGATGGCCAAAGAAGACTAGCGGATGTCGATTTCGATAGCAGAATGCAGACGACTGAAGCAAGCCTGTATCTGGAAGCAATGGCGGGTGCAGAAAGGAAGGTTGTCCTGCAAAATTGCTGCAGAGAGGAGTAAGACTATATTATTAAATTGTTATTGTAGCCTTTCTAGCATACAGACAATGCGGAAAACCCTAAGTAATACGAACAATTTCCCACCTTTTTCTTCAAATATTCTACATTGTGCCGATCGTACTGGCGCCTGTAGTTAGGGTTTTCGGCTTCTTCTTAATTGTCATATCTCTTAACGGGAATTTTAGGTATATTTAAACCGGTAACTGCATTGAAAAGCGCTTGAAAAAATAGCACATTACATTGCATAAAATTAGATTACTACATACCCAGATGACTGAGAATATTAAGCATGAAAGTTGCAGCATATCCGCGTTTTATCCTTAATATCAAGCGTTACGAAGGTTCGAAAACCCCCGCATTCCACATGTATTTTATCAACTTTTCGCGGACAATTTATTACGATTAATAATAGTCTTTTATAATATATCCTAATATATCCCTTTCAACAAAACGCGGATTTGATTTTAAAATTGAGTTTCGTGTCAAATTTGAAGCCGTCCCCCCCCCCCATCCATCCGCCTGTCCCCCCGTCCGTATCCGCATTTTTCAATTTTCCTGTAATTTACATTTTCGGCCTTTCGTTTCGGTCGTTTCGATGGTTTTGTCGTTTCGCCTTTTAGTACATGCCGGATTTAAATGTATAGGCACTGCAGTGTGTATCACTAATGGATCTGCAATCTCGTTCCCAGAGTATGCCTGTTCGCGGGTTAGGTTGTGCCACAACCTAACCCGCGAACAGGCATACTCTGGGAACGAGAATGATGGATCTGTTTTGTTTTTAATGGTATCATATAACGTATATAAACGTTAAGAATCGGTTAGAAATACGTTGATAATGTGTTTTACATACCAGCACGACCACGGCCATCTTTTATATCGAACCGTCCTGACCGCGTAGCTCAGTTGGAAGAGCATTGGGCTAGTATTCCAAAGGTCGTAGGTTCGAATCCCACCGTGGCCAGGCATATTTTTTAAGTCTGCCCGGTGTGGATATACACTCAGAGTAACATCACACAAGCAACTCCCTAAAATTATTGCCTGAAAAGTGGGACGCCTGATCGCAGGTTAGGATGGAGAACAAAGAAATGGCAGCAAAAAGCAAAGCAGAAGAAATGGCTGGCAAATTTAACATACATATTGCGGGTGGAAGTGCCCATATATTTATGGGAGATCATACATGTGTTGCGATATAAATATGGTCGTGCTGGTATGTAAAACACATTATCAACGTATTTCTAACCGACTCTTAACGTTTATATACGTTATATGATATTGATATATTCTATTAATTAATGCTAAAATTTAACTTATTTTCAAATCTTATTCATTCCAGCTTGTCGTTCATTGTGTACAAGCAGTAGTGCAGTAGTGTTTAGGTTTTGACTATAATCTTAATATACATTGTTGTCTCTCAAAAGGTCCAAACAGGATCATGTGAGAGGTTGTAGTGCCAGCAGTGGCTGGGCCACACCTTACCAATAAGGGCCCGTCTTTTTTATTAGTGTAAAAAATTAAATAAAAAATAAATGAAAATATATGTTTATGTGTGTAAATATGGTACTACGAAGCCTGTCTTTTTTATTTGCGTGAAAAATTAAATAAAAAATGAAAATATATGTTACTTTATGTGTGTAAATATGGCATTATGAAGCAGTCTTTTTTATTTGTGTAAAAAATTAAATAAAAAATAGGTACGCACTGCGTACATGTGGCTAGCCTATTCAGCTTTTCGAATACAGCTGGAGTTCACATTGTCATGAACATTCAACACAAACATTCATTCTGATACAAAATTAATAATTACAATAGAAGAATGGTCAGATGCAGCATCTTTCTTACAATGCCAACAAATGGCTACAATCACTTGATTTAAAAGCAACATTGGTTGGTAGCAATATGGTTCAGCCAACAATATTATTGAGTCACACTAGTACTTTAATTAATAAATGTTTTGCTAAAATAAAAAGCATATACAGCAACTATAAATGATGTCAATTTTATTGTTTTTCAAAATTTCACTAATATGTAATTCACTAAGATTTCATTACATTGGGTTTCTTGTTACAAATATATTTTGGTGTCTGTTTACAAGTTATTAGCTTTTCTTGAATTGCTAGCATAGCAGATTTCATAAAGCATTTAAATTCAAAGTTCTTCATTATATTAAATATAATATTTAATACTACATTTCTAAACATTTTTTTATTTATTGTAAAATCTAACACCATCGGAATTTATAATGAACTCATCAAATCAATTATGTCATTA
>CACRXK020008655.1:0-20414 GCA_902702795.2 Paramuricea clavata | reverse complement strand
TATTTCAAGAATTTTTTTTCTTGGGAGAATAACAAGAAAATTTTCTTAATAAGAAAATTCATTTTAAGAAAAATTTCTTGTTTTGAGAAATTATTTTCTTAAAATAAGAAATTATTTTCTTATTTTAAGAAAATTTTCTTGTTTCAAGAAAACTTGTTTCTTGGGAGAATAACAAGAAAATTTTCTTATTAAGAAAAAAAATTTCTTGATTTGAGAAAATATTTTCTTAAAATGAGAAAATATTTTCTCAATTTAAGAATTTCTCTCAAGAAAATTTTCTTAATAAGAAAAATTTTCCTAAGAAAATTTTCTTATTAAGAAAATTTTCTTGTTATTCTCCCAAGAAAATATTTTCTTATTTCAAGAAAATTTTCTTAAAACAAGTTTTTTTTTTCTTAAAATAAGAAAATGATTTTTTGCTGTGTACTTGTTTATGCACTCTTGGATTTGCAGCTTTTCTACGTTTTGATGAGTTGAGTAACATAGTACCATTACATCTGACTATCACATCTGGTTATTTGAAAATATTTATTCCTCGCGCTAAAAATTATGTTTACAGAGAAGGAAACTTCGTGTACGTAAGTCGTCTCAAAGATAAATACTGCCCTGTAGCGATTTTGGAACGATACATGATGAATGGGGGTATGGATTTTAGCAGTAATCTTCCATTATTTAGAGTGCTACGGTTTTATAAATCTTCTAACACTTATAAACTATGTCGAAATAAGTTGTCATATTCTAGATGCCGAGAGATATTCAAGGATTGTATTAAAGATCTTGGACATGACAGCAGTCGATTTGGACTACACAGTTTACGTTCAGGTGGAGCGACGGCAGCAGTTAGACATAATAGAAATTTGTCAGAAAGGTCACTCAAAATTCATGGTTGATGGAGAACGAGTAATGCGAAAGATATGTATATTTTGGACGATGTAGCAGAACGCTTAAAAATATCGAATAATTTAGGATTGTAGTAAATACCAAAGTGTGTAATATATTCGTATGAGGAAAAAGAAAATAAATAAGAAAACAGTGTGGATTGCATCAGCAACCAACCATATATTGTTGTACAGTTTGTTTTCATGAATATAAGCATGGAGATTGAAAATAATTTACGTTCGGTTGAACGTAGTGAATTAGAACGTAAGCTATTTTACAATTAACCAAATATTCACCGAAGGCGAGGTGATTACAAGCCTATATTCACTGAGCTGCGAAGTGAATATAGTCTTGTGATCACCAAGCGTGGGGTAACTAATTGTTTTAGAAAAAATTCAGTATTGAAACATAATAATATATACAAACGTTCATAAATAAGATTTACTTCACCTTTAATTTCTTCAATTCTTTCTTCCATGATTTGTTTGCAAACTGTGGATTTTCGACAGCCATTTTGTTTTGAAAGCAATAGTTTACTGCTCAGAGCAGTCTGAGCAGCAATCGGAATGCTTGAAAGCCATTTTTCAATACTGAATTTATACTAATAACATTTAGCATTTCCCAATCAAGCAGGGTACTGATTCAAATTGATATTACAAAGCATCCATGTATTGTTGGGAAGGATGATCACAGATCATTTACATTGCTGTCTTTTCAAACATACTGTACCATAGAGGTAAAATGCTTTGCAGTCTCAATTGCACCCAGGATCCTTTAATCAATCTCAATCATAGATATCTTATATACACTAGATAGCGCATCTCTTTTAGTAAAATTGAAGCCAAGAATATTCCAGCGGTTACCCAAATTTGAATAGATGGCGGCCATGTTGGTCGTTCCCACTTGCTAATAAACACTTAAAAACAACAATAACTTTCATCATTCGAATAGTTTAAAAATGTTTTTGGAATAAGGTTAAGTTCCCTGTTCAAGAAATAGAAAACATACAAATCTTCTCATTTCATGGGAACGACCTGAGACTGCAATCACAGCTTCAATTTTTGAATTGCAGAATAATTAGATGCACTATCTAGTGTATATAAGATATCTATGATCTCAATACATTACATTGTTAGTAAAATAATCTAATGTATTAGAGGCAAATTCAAGATTCCCTACTATAGGATTCCCTGCTCAATTGGAAAAATTCTGATACCATAGAGACACAAGGTCATATGAATATTATAGGAAGATTTCTTGGCAGGTACAACAGGCTTATATATGGCAGAGAAGGGCTCATGATCTGATGTTTTTTTCTGTATTCAACAAACTAATACATCTAATTAACCAGGGAGAATAGTTTGGGATAATGTGTGGATTCTACAGTAGGTCTCCAAGGTAGTCCCAAACTTGCAAGTAGAAACATGGCTTTAATTAACAGCTTTTGATCCTATATAGACCTTTAACACCCACATTTGAATTTATGGTTTAAAGAACATATGAATGTTCTTTGCTTTATAGAGCAACCAAGTGTCAGAAGAAGTACAGCAACTTAATGAAAAGAAGAAAAGGTGGTATTTCACACCAACAGCCCATACATGTCCAAACACATTGCAATTGCCAACAGAAAGCATGGTTCTTCCTCTTCCCTCTGAAGAAGACCTGTTCCAATTGTATGATATGGCATTCAAGAACACTCACTTTGGTATTAGATAGAGCTGAAAAACAAAGCATTCAATATGTTTTTCAAGTTTAGGAGAAAATACTAATCATCTTTATTAGCAATGATATTGGAGTTATCTCTATTCATAACAAAAACATGTTTCAGTTTTTAAGAAACAGGGGAACAAAGACCAGTACAGTAGTGTTACGGTAGCTTGCATGTGATGGGATAATGATAGTCTTTACGACATGTTGTGTTACTTTTAATTGTTTTTGTTAGAAAGTTCATTTAGTACTGTGATTGTTAATTTTACTGAATGTTCAAATTTCTTCGCTTGAATGTTCCAAAACACAATTTTGAAGTTTTCCTGAACATGTTTAACTTTATCTGGGATAATATGTTAAATCCACACACACACATTCCCCTCGCCCTTTGTCATGCTCAAACTTTAATTTGGTGTAAAGAGGACATATTGTATCAATGCGAGGCTTGATGGTGAAGACAGTGCAAGGGAAAACCCACACTGGTCATACAGTGTTACTGTAGGCAAATTTTCTCCAACTGGAGGCAGGCACACTTTTTATTGGACTTCTAATTAAATATTTCAAGGTCTGTATGTTACCCAGTGCTGGTAATTTTGTATCTAAACTCCGCTGACAAATTAAGCCTGCAGAAGTGGGAGAAAATTTGCTAAAAATGACCATTGGGGGCCAGTGGCATGCTGGGTACTATTTTTCTGGGGTGGCCAGTGGGCTATCAACTATTATGCGCCCCTATATTGTATTGCTTGATAAACGAGTGCCGAAGGCACGAGCCTCGCGCCAAAGGTGTGAGGTTTCTCTAGGTGGGTACGGGGGCATGCCCCCTCGGAAAATTTTTGAATTTAGGGTCTCTGAAATGCCATTTCCTGGACTTTGGGGGGAAGGTTTTTTAGGGGGAAGGAATTTTATATATCACTTTGCAATTGTATAAACACATCTTTTTTTGGCGGAAGTAACCATATTTTTTCAAATGCGTTTTTTCCCACCCACTTTCAAAATTTGGCGCGGTATCGGCGCCCCCGATTCATTTTTTGCGCCCTCCAAGAATTGCCAGCTGGGGGGGCCGTGGCCCCCCGGCCCGGCCCCCCCTGCCAGCACGCCACTGTTGGGGGCACCATTAGGCAGCGTCGCAAATATTTATACATAAAAGTATATGCTATTTACTCAATTTTACACCACCTTCCTTTGTAATACTGTAATTCATGTTATAACCAAATTCTCTTAAGTTTGGTTTCCATTAAATCGCAATAGTCGCGGAACGCAGACATCGCTATCGCAAAAATCAATCTTCGCGCCTTTGTCATATAAGAGTCTTACAGCAGTTATCGGCGTAACTCAAGTTTCCAATAAATCACAGTTTTTGTGATAATTACGATTTAATCAAAAAATTAAATAAATAATAAATAAATTAAATGGAAACCAGGCTTTAGTGAGAAAAGCTCAAAAACAATTATATGTGAGTCCGTATCTTCTCATGTACCAAAATGTTCATTAAGAGTTTGTTAGTTCATCAATCTTTAGTACTACCAGTTCTAAGGCTTCAGTACCCCCATTTCATGAGATTGTTGCAACAGATCGATTGATTCAAGAATAAATTATGTTAGCAAGTTATCATGCGGCAGGTGGACTGCTTCAACAATTACATTGTTGTCACTTCCAACTGAAGATGGTCCATGGGGGTCATGTCCGTACATTTCCAAATCATATGGCTCTTCATCTAGCTCTGCATGCGCCAGTGGAT
The DNA here is from genome assembly GCA_902702795.2 of Paramuricea clavata. Lineage (NCBI taxonomy): Eukaryota > Metazoa > Cnidaria > Anthozoa > Malacalcyonacea > Plexauridae > Paramuricea > Paramuricea clavata. The sequence continues at coordinate 16,090 of CACRXK020008655.1, read as the reverse complement.
TATCAGGATGAAACATTCCATTTATCCACATTTGGTTTGGGGAACAGTTTCTTTCTGTGCGTATCTTGTGGTGGCTGAATGCTTCTCTAAACTCATCAAGGGCCTTGGTGATCCTGGGAATAAAAATTAAGTGCAGCGTGAAAAGATGAACAGGATTATTTGCATCAAGGATACCAGTAGACTCCATAGCATAGAAGATATAATAGTAAAGATGGCATACACATCGAAAAACATCCCTCCACAGTCGTTCGATGTGCTGGTTGTGTGCCTTCTCCCCTAGCTTGTATCATGGCATCGCATACTAGCACATTTTCAACACTCTTGTCAACCCTGATGCGTGTGAGGGCCATAAGTTCCCATCCATTTTTACGGCATCCAAAAACAGTTCAAGAACAGTTTCTGCAAGATTGTTTGCACTACATCTTAAAAACATTATTCGTCTGGAATAACCATCTATGCAACCGTGAATAACCATCTTCCATCTAATCAAAAAATGATGGCCATCCAGGTGCCATAGGGAATTTGGCCAAGGAACTTGATATTGCCTGCGAGAAATAACAATACCCCAACGTAATGCAGTGTTGGGTGGGTCAACTCTTGCCATACTTTCTCTTATTCTTTTTCTTTGAATTCTTAAGCCAACTGACTTCAGGTAACCTTCGACATAACACTGTCCAGTTGTGCAGCCATGATTTAAAATAAATTCTTTGACTTTTTCATCAAGTTCTTCGTCAGGCAAGTGATGAAATCCAGTCATATTTTATAAGTGTATTCAGATTCATCTTGTCTTGACTCTCGACATCTAACGATCGATTGATCTAATCAAACGAATACTTTGATCAATAACTTCAGCATGGGATTCGGCGACTTCTAGGTCAACATCACTTTGAAAAATAGATTCTACGTTGTCTAAAACGAACTCTAAAAACAATGGCAGGTCATTTTCAACATTAAAGACTTCATCCACCATGTTTGTCAAAACTGGTAAACTGCTCACCCCAGTCTCCCAAGATTGAACGAATTTAGGATTTATTGAATGGATATTGAAATTAAATTGAATGCATGTACAAACATTAAATTGAATATGTTAAAGTTTAAAATTGAATAAATATTTATTAAATTGAATGAATATTTTAATATTAAATTGAATAAATATAAAAAAATATTAAATTGAATGAATATTTTAATATTAAATTGAATGAATATTTTAATATTAAATTGAATGAAAATATGACAATTAAATTGAATGAATATTTTAATATTAAATTGAATGAAAATATGGCAATTAAATTGAATGAATATTTTAATATTGAATTGAATGAAAATATGACAATTAAATTGAATGAATATTGCAATTAAATTGAACAAATATATTACATTGAATATTGCAACAATCGGCGTGCCATACCTGGGCGACATTTTTTGCAAGTGTTTACTGTGATTCAATTTTATACGTTTAATATCATCTATTTAAATATCTTGTAAGATAAACAACAAAATCTAATTTAGTACTATGACATTATCGATTTGTTTTGAGAGAAGTGCAATGAGAAAATGTTATTTGGCAGAACTACAGAGCATTTCTAGCAGTGACATGAACTCAGACGTCTGACCACAGCGGCCCAATCTCGCAAGGGTCACTTAGACTTATAGTATAAATGTATATTATAGTAATGTATATTATAGTAAAAATATGTCATATAAAAATATAAATTTTAAAATGAAATTGACTTGCCCATTTGATAGTGTGTGTTCTCCTTGTATTCCTCCTTTGTTGGACTAATATTTTCCGAGACTTTGTACTCGATGTTACTAGTATACATGAAACATGATCAAGGCCAACGATTCCCGATCGTCGATACGACGGCACGGCACTTCGAATCGAAAATTCTCACACTCAAAATTGCTTTATTCTGCAGAGAAATTCGCCAGCATGCACAACAGATGCCGTTCTTCGAAAATATGTTGATACTTCGGCGAGATGTACAAGTTTTGGACCATATTTTAACAATGGAAATCAAAACCCATTTTATATTGAACTTGCCCAGGCCGAAAATTACTACGGCGAACGTCTGCACAACCAGGCCTCCTTTACCGTTGGATTTACAGGGGGGAAGCAGATGTTTCCGGTAACAGCCAGCCAATCGCAACCATGATAGCTACTGTTTACATTATTTGAAATTTGATATTCAAAATAAAAACTCCTTCGACCGGATACTGTATAAAACTCGAGATATTGTCGAAGAAAAGAAAACTAAACGACGGAGATTGTAGGAATTTAAGGAAGAAGAAAGCTCTTTGTTGGAAAGCATGGTAGAATATGATATTTTAATTTGAAATATGATTGTTAATATATTAGTGGCAACCTCCCCCTGTAAATCCAACGGTAAAGGAGGCCTGGTTGCGCAGACGTTCACCGTAATAATTTTCGGCCTGGGCAAGTTCAATATAAAATGGGTTTTGATTTCCATTGTTAAAATATGGTCCCAAAACTTGTACATCTCGCTGAAGTATCTTCGAAGAACGGCATCTGTTGTGCATGCTGGCGAATTTCTCTGGAGAATAAAGCAATTTGAGTGTGAGAATTTTCGATTCGAACTGCCGTGCCGTCGTATCGACGATCAGGAATCGTTAGCCTTTATCATGTTTCATGTATACTAGTAACATCGAGTACAAAGTCTCGGAAAATATTAGTCCTACAAAGGAGGAATACAAGGAGAACACACACTATCAAATAGGCAAGTCAATTTCATTTTAAAATTTACATTTTATGACATTTTTACTATAATATACATTACTATAATATACATTTATACTATAAGTCTATACTGACCCTTGCGAGATTGGGCCGCTGTGGTCTGACCTCAGCAACATTCAAATGTAAACAAAAGGCCATAAATAATATCAAATTTCAAACACTCTTAATTGTTCAAATCGCGTTTGCAGACGAGTTTTATCACGGTTTTTAGTACTTCAAAATGTCCTTTTTCCACCTATACTAGTCACTGTATGTAATTAGGTCCCACTTTTAAGAAATTCAACGTAGAAAATAGTAGGATTTGAAAGTATTTTGACATGGCGCTCTTTGTTGCTAAATATTGGCACAAATGCTCTGTAATTGAAAACCTAAGTTAGTTTAGATAAAATTACGATAGTTTTCCGCTGCTGGGTGTGAATATCAGAAATTTTGAACAAAAACTTTTGAAATTATGTTTATTTAAATTCAGCCCATTTTTTCGTTTAATTAGCTGGCGAATTTCTCCCGCAACGGTGCGAGACCAAAAAATCGCTAAAACTTTGAAACTAAATATATTTTCAAAATTCCAAACAGCATTTGTTTGTTGTTAAAGTAAATGTAGTTCACGTTAAAATTTTCTAAGAAATTTATTTTTCAAGCCCCAAGTCAGTGGGCGGTTTTTAGAGAAACACGCTCTTAAAGAATCAGTTAGTGCCTACTGCAGAGGTCACAACACCACGACTGTCATGTTGGCAATGCGAGATGACATTTATCGAGCTATGAAAAGAGGTGAAGTTACCATAGCTGTTCTTGCCGACTTCTCCAAAGCATTTGATACTGTTTCATATTCGACCATCTTGAGAAAACGTGACCGGCAAGGATTCTCCAAAGATTACCTCAAGTGGGTTACAAGCTACCTCACTGGATGACACCAGTTTGTACAAATCAATGACGCGGTATCAAGTACTACCGATGTCTGTTTTGGAGTTCCACAAGGTTCCATTCTTGGTCCTGTTCTGTTCAACCTCTATGTGAACGATCTTTCCGACAATCTTGATCCCACGATATCTTCTCACCAGTATGCTGATGACACTTCCCTCTATTTCCATTGCAAGCCAGCTGATATAAACTTGTGTGAAAATAACATTCAGTCTAACCTTGATGATCTCTCAACCTGGTCTACTTCCAACAACCTTGTCCTTAACTCCAAGAAAATGAAAGTCATGCTCTTTTCTACAACTCAGCTCTCTCGTGTTCATCATCTTGAAGAACATTCCATCCATCTTCATGCCAATGGTGTTGAACTTAAACAAACGAACAATACGCTTCATCTTGGCACTGTAATGCAGCAGAATTTGAAATGGAACGATGACGTAAATAGGAAAATTTCAGGGTGTTACGCCATATTACCGGTTCTGAGAAAGCTGAAGTATTTAGCACCATATAATATCAGGAAACAACTTGCAGAGAGTCTAGTTTTGTCAAAATTAGATTATAACGATGTTGTGTGTAATCCAGTTCCTGATTACTTACTAAAACGTTTACAACAAATGCAGTTGGCTGTTGCAGGTTTTGTATTGCAGAAATATGCCAGTATGAGTGACATCCTCTCTCTTGGTTGGCTTCCTGTTGTGGAGCGTAGGGACTATCATTTAGCCAAACTAGTCTTTAGAGCCATTCATTCCAACGACTGGCCCTCGTACCTAAAACTTGACGAGTACAAGCCTTCAAGACCTCTGCGTTCATCGTCTTCCCGTCACTTGGTCGTTCCACATGTCTCTGGTACCTTTCAAGGCGAGGCTGCTCGGGTGTCAACGATCTTCCCGAAGACATTCGGAACAGTAATAACTTTAGAGAATGTTGCCGAAATTGTTTCGCTCATTTCAGAGACTTAGCAAACAACAAAATTAGCAACATTTAGTATGAAATACAATGTGTTTATATTGTTACGTAATGTGTCCATTGTTTCGTTTTTGTCGTTTGATTATCTCTTGTAAAGTATAGGTCTCTAATATACTATAATATTGTAGTAATTTAATGTTGTCATAATGTATGCATGTAACCTTTTGTAGCATAGAATAGCCACAATGTGGAAATGCTATTAAACCATTATTATATTATTATTATATTTATTTTTATTAAACTTTTCAAGTAAACAAAGGCGGGGTGTGGGCGTGCCGGAAGTAAGAAAGAATACTGCCTTGATTCAATCTTCCAGTTTAAATTCAAACGAAAAGTTGGGCCCCATTGGCCCAAACAATGGTCAAAAAGAATTAGAGAAAATTTTTTTTAATATCTGGTCTCTACAATACATTATAATATAATAGGAAATTGGGAAAGTCAAGTCATATCCCCATGTACAATTGGACAGGAAATGCCTATTATAAATGTTAATACAGGATGGAAATGTCAATAACTCAGGGTTTTTTCTATTTTAACAGGGAAATTGACCAACATTGTCGCAAGATGGCCAGGTTCGACACATGACAGCCACATCTTGAGGACATCTCATATCCATCACCAATTAGAAGGCACCAATTTTGAAAATGGAGTGTTAATCGGAGACAGTGGTTATGCTTGTCTTCCGTACCTAATTACCCCATACCGAGAACCACGCACCCAACCAGGATGGAGATTTCATCGGGCATTGAAGGTGACCAGATCCCTTATTGAAAGAGTGTTTGGCATTTTGAAACGTCGTTTTCATGTTTTGCACTCTGAAGTTTGAATGAGGCCAGAAGGGGTGTGTACCATAGTTACGGCATGCTGCATTCTGCACAACACTGCAATAGCCACAATGAGGCCTTACCAGAATGTGAAGATGATGAGCCTTGGAATGAAGATGATATTGATCATTTTGCAGGTGTCGACACTGGGCAGGCAGTGAGAAATCAAATTGCTAACACATACTTTCAATAAATTTATTATATTACAATGATTTCCATTCATTAAATTAATTTTGAACATTTGAACAAGTATTTGTAATATATTTCATAACATTAAAATTTCTGTACATGCATAATTTTTTTTCATGCATGATTGCCACCATACAGGAATATTTAAATAATTCATATGTAATAAAACAGTAAATCATAGTTTATATAAAGTGGAAATGGTTCGGAAGCTTGCTTGACAAAGTTTTTTGTTCACGTTTAGGTGATAACCCAATAGAACATTGGGCTTTAATTGCTCAACCATAATATTCTAATATCAATCAAAACAAGACAAAAGATATGTGTATATATATATATATATATATATATATATATATATATATATATATATGTGTATATATATATATATGTGTATATATATATATATATATATATATATATATATATATATGTATATAAGTACATTTTAACATTGAACAACATATCAAAGATAGCAACAAACTCATACTCAACATGACTAGACCCTTTACAACCAAAAACACATACAATTACCGTACATGAAACTTTTACCTAAAGTACACAAACTGATCTCTACAGCCTCTCCTAACAACGTTACAGACTTAACCAGACGACCAATCATTACAGCACACTCTTGGACAACCTCTAACGTATCCAGACTACTTGGCACAGAACTCAACAACATCATTTTGCAAACTCAAAAACCTTTTTATTTCTAAAAACATCCAATTTCCTTTAATTTATAATTCTTCAGAACTGATTGACTTATTTCAAAAACAACACAATACAGACATCAACAACTTCCAACTGACCACTTTTGACTTTACCTCTCTACACCAAAATAACATTTCAAAACACTATCGATGCTATCATCTCCAGTTGCAAACTTCTTAAATTTTCTCGTCTACATCGTGACTTCCTGCTCAACCTAACGAACGCAACTATTTTTCTGTTGGACAAGACATCTACAGACAAACGCAAGGAGTTGCAATGGGCAGCTATCATAGCAGACAAATTGCAGACCTTGTACTTTTACTTAGTGAACTCAACTAATGCTAACGGACTCTCCCTCTTTTCTAAATACATCGATGATGGCTTCATGCTTACAAACAATACAGACTTAAATCTTTTAACCACTAACCTTATTTCTTTCTATCCTGCACAAATTCCCATAACATTCACTTCAAATCAGCATTCTGTTAACTATCTTGATCTTACAATTTCTTTAAATCACCACTCCATCCTACATAACAAAATTCATTATCAAGTATACCAAAAACCAAACCACAAATACATGTACCCTCATTTCTCCTCTAATCATCCCCAACACATCTTTGCAGGCATTATTAAGACAGAAACTATATGCTACAGCAGACTGTCCTCTACTATCACAGACTACAACTACATACGAAAACTTCTTACCTTACGACTTAAATCTTTAGGCAACATTATTGATCCAACAAAACTCCTTTCCTTTTCTCACCCACAACCTTCACAAACATAGAACGAACAGCTCAATCAAACAGAAACTTCGAACGACTAACAATATTTACTACAAAACTAAATACAACAAACATGCTAGAACAGACAGAATAGTACATCACATACTCAACAAATACTGCAATGTACACATCCCGAAACTAACAAAAACTTACTGCAACTCAACGAGACTTCATTCTCTTCTCCTCACTAATAAGAAACTCCACAGTAAACTTGTCTAAAACCGAATTTTCTGAATTTGGCTTAAAATGTAACGAAAACAAACCAAACTATAGTGGAAACATTGTAAAACAAAGATTTTCCATAGATTATCTGCTCTTTTGAGCAATTGTCACTCTGGGGTCCTTCCAAACGAAGAACACATAACATCAACACAGGATATATAGTTTGAGTAGTCCAAAAACATTTCTAGCAACAATTATATCTAACTAATTTAGACTAGTTTTTGATTTTTGTACATATTTTATTAGAAACCTTTCTCATGTCTTCCCTTTCCAAATTTGCTTTCCTTTGATATACAAATTAAATTTATAAGCCATTATATTTTACAATTAGCTATAAATATCTTAATACACATCAAAAGATTTCTATACTCACTTCAATGAAACTTCAGTGATATAACTTCACATCAGATTAGATCCAATCCCAGATAGTCGAAATTATTAACAGCATGGTTGAACATCCTTTTAAGAAATAATGTATATATATTGCTATAGACCCTATTCAAAGAATGGGCTAGATAATGCCAGGACATTTTTTAATTCTATCATGACACTACAGACCCCATTTAAAGAACGAGAAACAGACAGTACATTTAAGTTTCTGATCATTTAACAACCAAAATATAGAATACAGCAGATTCAATTTGAAGAACGAGAAACTGACTATAGAGTTGAGGTCTTACAATCATAATCAACAATAAATTGGAATTATACTACAGATCCCACTCGGAGAACAACATACCGTCTAAGCATTTGAAGTATTAATCATTAAGCAATATAAATCTGGGATGATGCCACAATTTCTACCTGAAGAACGAGAAATCAACATAAATATGGGACGACACTGCAATTTCTACCTGAAGAACAAGAAATTGAAAACAAAATGGGATGTTATAACAGATTCATTTTAAAGAATGACATAACATGTACTAATCAATTGGAAATTTAATCCTAAAACAACTAAATATGGATCAACACTGCAGATTCGTTTAAAGAGCGAGAATCAAATGAGCAATTACAATTTTAAATGCATAGCCCCCCCCCCCCCAAATCCTAACACATGTCAATAACATGGTCGAACCTTCTTTTCCCCCAGCGACAATCATAAATTTTAAGCAACACAACATAACATAAGACACCATTATAGTTTCCACTCATAGAACGAGATATATTAAACTAATCGGTTGATATTTAATACATTTTATCCCCCACAAACTCCCCTCAATCCTACGTCACAGAGTTTAGTTACATCACAACCATTCACCCATTCCCCATGAAAATTCTCAGCATTTTAAACAGTATTATTACTTACCAACCCTCCATTGAAATTTAATACTCCATTTCTATTCATGATCATTAGCCTATTCTCTATAAATCAAGAATTAATCCTTTAGAATATTTCGTTCATCGCCGACGCCATATTGTAAAATTAAACTTGTGACATAGAAATTTGTTACCATGACTACCGCTTTTTACCACGTCCTGTCAAACGCACGAAAATCTATTTTCAGTAAGCAAGCAATCCAAAACTCTACTTTATGTAAGTTTTTCAAAGTTTTGTTTATTTTAATTATGTTAATGTAATATTTATTTACTTTCCAATTTTATTAGATATTTGTTGGCATTTTCCTGGCCTTTGCATTTTTTCCAGCGCTCTAATACCGTAATTTTCAGTCTAGCTGTTTTACATATACAGTCATATTAATTAATAACATTTAAACAATCCGTAATTATAGTCTTTATTAAATATTAACATACTGTTCTGAACCTCTATCAATAAATAGTCTTATATTTAAAGTTATTAGCATGTTTTTAGGAACTATGTATGAATGCAATTTAAAAATTGTCTACCATTACACTATAGTCCTGTTATAACACTATGTAATATCTCATTCATAAATCCCTCCTCTACCATATACTTTCCAAAACGGGCGTGCTGTTCCAAGACCTGCCGGTAGGTTAGAAACGCGCCTCCCTGTCATGCTTGGAACCTGATGATTCATGGCATTGCTTCTCTTTTTGAAACAATTTACGGGCAAAATTACAGTAGCTTTACCTCCGCAAATACTGTGGTTTTGGTTCTCATCTGTTACTAAAGCACCCGGGTTTTGCGCACTAATCCAAACTTTTCACCCATTCCTTTTTATCACCTCATTCCACCCTTTCAACAGGGCAAGACAATTAAGCCACACACTCTCTCTCAATATAAAATACACAGTATAATATCAATTTACTAGAAAATACATGCATTCAGAAACCCTCGCCTTGCAGACAAAACCTTTTTATTTTCCGAACGTGAAGTATTTTAAGTAGTTGTCATGGTAACACGATAATTTTTTAAGAATATTTTTACAAATGAAAAATCCCCTATAAATATCACTTTTAATTACAAAATTATCAATTTCCTAAACATATATATGTTAGGTATGTTATTATACGTAATATAAGCTTGAATTTAAGGTAAAATTCAACCACAAACGCTTCGCAAAACGTTTTAAAATGTTCTTTTACTGTAGAACTAAACTGCATTTATCGATAAACTTTGAGTTCGAAATAAAATGATTCCAAATTCTCCCATGCAAATAACTTTGCTTAGTATATAAATAAAAAGTGTAATCAATAAAGAAACACTAAAATAATATGCTGTCTTGTTTCATATTTATACACAACGATCGGCTTTTAAAGTAATTACAGTAGCTATGTTATTATACGTAATATAAGCTTCAATTTAAGGTAAAATTCAACCACGAACGCTTCGCAAAACGTTTGAAAGTGTTCTTTTAATATAGAACTAAACTGCCTTTATCGATAAACTTTGAGTTCGAAATAAAATGATTCCAAATTCTCCCATGTAAATAACTTTGCTTAGTATAATAAAAAGTGTAATCAATAAAGAAACACTGAAATAATATGCTGTCTTGTTTTATATTTTATATACGCAACGATCGGCTTTTAAAGGAATTTATACAGCCGAGATTACAGTACATTAAAAGCAAACAATGCATCAATATTTAAAACAAACTTACCTTCATTAACGTCGGCACCTTTACTTCCTTCTTTTAGCAATCCTCTTGCCTTTATTTCATCAAAAATCCTTTGCAATTTACAAAATCTTGCAAAAATGAAATATATTTGCAAGAAATCATCAAATCAATTTCGCTGTCGTCAATCATCATGCAGCCGTTATAATGCCAATTTTAAATTGGACCAATCAGTGTTGGCTATTCATTACAGTCCGCTATATTATGAGATCAGTGAGGATGACCACCCACCGAAACACGCACAGTGACCCACGCCCGCGATATTTGATGAACTTTAGACTTTGCTAATGCTTTCGTATCCCCGGGTGTAAATAGCTGGGGGGAATTAGTACCCTCGCACGGCGCTTCGCGCCGCCTGCTCGGGGATAACATGTATGATATTATAAACTACAGCTTTGTTCATTATCAATACTTTTTTTCTACCAATATATTCGAATTTTATAATATTTAGCTATCAGATTTTCCTAATGAACCCACATACAGACCAGTTCTTTCTCAACCTATATCGTAATAATTTCTATAATACTTCAAAAGATGAAATGGTCCAAAAACGTAATAATTTATTCAACATCATCAATGCAGATATTTTCTACCGTATGACGTCTTGGCCCATCCAATTCCAACTTAAATTTTGGAGTAAACCCACCAGTGACAAAGATACATTCGAACTTTTCCTGTTTTTTCTTGGTAATGGAGGGTCGCCATCAATCACAGGAGAATGGATTTTAACCTCCCAAGCATGCATGGACGGATCAACGCACAGGTGAAAAAAGAGCAAGACAGCTGGATTTTATCCTTACCAACAGAGAAGCAAAAGCACACCACTGGTTTTATTCCGACCTTTTCCATAATGACTGGCGTTTCCTAAATGGCATAAAAAGACAATCAAATTAATCTTGCTAATGTTCCACCATCCAAGTACAAATATAGTAAATATGCACAAACCTTTCGTACAAAATAAATGTACAAGTTTAAATAACAATTATCATCTATCTATAATTTCATTTATTTTACCCAAAGATATATTTTAATAAATTGATATTTTTTAAGGTTTTACTTATTTTTAAATTTTATTTTGACGAGGCAGAAGCATGCTGCTTGGCAGAAGTTGCTCCCTCACTACAGACTGACACATCACTACAAACAACTCAACGTTAAAAAAACCAACACGCTATGGGAACCGTACCAAAGGGATTCCATCTAGAACAACCTTTAATGGCACATAGATTGACAGTGATCTACCAAAATGTATTTAACTATACAACCCTTAAAAAATACATCACTGGGTATAGTAGGTTATTCAATTGTTTGAATGATACTTAAGGAAAACTGCTCTTCGGCATTTTGAGCAAAGACTCTTTGTAAAAAACATCATTTCAAGTACACATGTAAAAATGCACAGCTTGTAACAAGTCTGCCAACAAGTTGTTACAAGTCTGTTGACAAGTTGTTTTCGCACTGCTTGTTCCCAGTTTGTTGTAACAAGTTTGAAACAAGCTGTTAACAACTTGTAACAAGCTTGATTGCATTATCAGCCTTGTTACAAGACTGTGCTAACAAGTTTGTTACAGCCATGATATAACAAAGATGTTGCAAGGTTGTCAACACAAGGTTGTAACAATCTTGTTCTAAAGCATGTAACGGACTTGTCAGAACAACCTTGAAACATGTCTGATAATTTCTACATCTTGTTGATGGCTTGTTGGCAGACTTGTTACAAGATGTGAGATGTTTACGTGTGTAGTTGAATGAACTACTACAGGGTGTATCAAAAAAAGTGCACAGATTTTAAATTTGCTCTTAAATTCACAAAACAGCTATTAGTATCCAGTTTTTTATGTATATAGCTTCTTTGGGTACTTATCATGTAGAAAAATTATGGAAAATATTTCTCGAACTCAAATTTTGTGAACCAGGGGTGTGTGTCTTTTCCAACAAACTAAAAATGGCTGCGCACGAAATTTAAAAGCTTTAATCATATTTTAAGTTAACAGATGGAAAGTTTGTTGGGTGTTTAATTACTGTACAAAATTTCAGACAATTTTCTTCAGTTTATGCCCTTTAACCATTCACACAAACTTACATTTTTTCTTAAAAAACATCCACTTGCATGCTAATCAATGCCTTTGCCTAATTTGCATATGTCAGCAATAGCGAATTTGCTGACATATGCAAATTAACACAACAACAATTACAAATACAGAAATTAGAGTAAAGGCTACCCATAATAACTATATAAAAGCTAATAAATTTAAGTAGCACATGTGACTCTACTTGGAAACTCATATCGAAATTTTGCCATATCTAAACGAATAAAAAAACTAAATTATAACAGTGGCTTACTACATATAAACTTGTGTTAAATTTATATTAATATTGTAAAAACTTTCCAAATTTTATCAGAATAGATATTTCTTTCATGCAAAATAACTAATAACATATTGAATTTAAATTGTACTTATCTCAGATAAGATCATAGCAACATTGATACTTTTTCTACAAATTAAACTATCAATTCTTGTGCAAAGTGTGCACCAAAGGCGAATAAAAATAATGCAATGTTCACCGACAAAATTGAATAAAACTTTGCCTGAGACTTAAAACTGTTGCACATGAGCAATTTGACACTCACCTGACTCAATGCCACCTTGCATACCTGAAAACCCCGGTTCATCTCCAAATAACTCTATTATTCTCTGCGAGGTGGCTTTCAGCGGCGGCAGTGGCTTTCCTCCCCCTGTTTTCCCAAGTTAGTTAAACACGGTAGTAAACAGGCTTCGTACAACACATTTTAATCGGCCGTTTAATTTAACTAAACGCTGGATAAGAATTTTATACGCTGGATAGCGGCTAAACACCATTTAAGTAAACGCCTTTTCGTACAACTGGCCCCAGGACTTTTGCTTGTGTTTAAGCTTTAAACAATACAGTACATTAGATCTTCTGTTTCATGTTTACTTGACATATATGTGCTAAGAGGTCACTTACTTACAGATTATCAATTATGAAGTTGAATTTGCGGTTAGAGCTTGACAAAAGTTGTCGAGCTCTAACTGCAAGTTCATACAGTATGTATATATACTAAGGTGATGCCAATTGTGGAAGGTGTATGGTACATTGAACATTATATTATGAATGCACAATAGAATGCACACTATATTTGGAGTAAAATACTTTTTTATCTGTAATTATCACTACCTGAGTACTACAAGAACATTGCAAAAACACAAACGTTTCAATAATGATATCTAATTATTTTGTACTATATGTAAAGTTAATGATGAATGTACACAATTTTTAATTATTTATGTATAAAATACAAATACAATACTATTTTATGCCTGTGGTAAATTCATTACTTCGTACTTCGCAGAAAACCTTCAGAGTAACAGGGAATGCATCCTAAAATAAATCATAAAGCGTCATGAATTATTTTGAAACATGTATAGGTAGGCTAGAGGAAATCAAATTCTAATAAATTAAAAATACAAGTGCAAGATCAAGTGACAAAGATAAAATAATAACACTTGAGTAATGAAAGATCCATATCCGAGAAATATTTTTAGCCCATATGTGCTACGCCAGCCAAGTATATATGTAATATAGCGTGGACACAGTAACTACACGGTACATTTCTGTCCTGATTATATATAGACGTTTTGTCCAAGACATTTCCACAAAGCTAAAAGTGTGAGGTAAAGCTAATCGATTTTACAATAACTTATACAGATTTACATGGATATAAAACATGTCGAACAATATGTTTACCTCTCTAATTTCACCTTTCACATCACCTGGAACAATGTGCCTAATAAAGTTTAGCACTTGACATGGAAAACCATATTTGGCATCTTCTCCTCCAATGTTCTTTTCCTGTTGAAAAGTTATGTAATTAGGGGGAGGTTTATATGGAGGCGAGCCAGCTCAGGGAGCTAGCCCGGATACCCGAGCTAGCTCACTTTGCCGATGTAACTTGCAATGTAACTTGCGTTTATATGGGAACCATATTATATGATTTATATGGTTCCCATATATTTAGATTTATATGGCTGGCATTCTGTTTGTTCACTCAACAAGATATTTTAGATATAATATGGCTATTCAAGACAAGACAATTATGAACTTGGTTGCCAAATACTGTTACAACAGTTTAGCAGTTTTTGGAAGTTTAAATTAGGTTATTAGTAAAATTGTTATATTTTTGTATGTAATGTGGTGTAGATTTTTATGTATGTATCTTAATATACCAAAACTGGTATTTTATTTTTCATTAAGTTTTTCTGCCTGGTCTCTTGCATGTGTGGTGATAAATGGATAAGTAAATGACACCGAAAAACCTTACCAAAAACAGGCATCTGTTCTTCCAAAATTTAGATGAGTCAACTTCTCCTCTGGTTTATATCAAAGTAAATACAATACCTGTCAAAAAAACACGAACACAGTTTTGTTATTTGATCATTTGAGATGGAAATATTATGTTTTGGAAGCCTTTGAGGTAAATCAGAAGCGTTCTAATCTTGCAGCGCAAAGGCCGTCATATTTTCAAAAGCAACCCGTAGCAAGTACAGTTTTTAAAGATCTAGAATTTTTGGCAAATCATTAGCTAAAGCAATGATTTATTATTATGCATGCGAAATTTGAGGGGGGGGAGTTGAAAATAGAGTGTGCGGTGAGCATTTTGGTGAAATGGGTTTCCATCATATGGAGTAACCTTAACCTGGTGGAATAGGGAATATCAGACATGTAACAAGGTTTAAAATAAACTTTGTGGCCCTTCTCTGCACCTTTTCACTAGTGTTGATAGATTCAATTGACTGAGGACACCATACTTGAAATGCATAACCCAGTTAATTATGCACAAGTTGCAGATATAATGTCCTTCTCACTGTCATGTTGACTATCTCTAATGAGGTGCGCCTGACTAATGAGGTGCGCCTGACTATCTCTAATGAGGTGCACTCTGGACCGAAGATCGTTTAATTGGCTTTTCCAATTAAGTGTTGAGTCAGTCTTGACTCCCAGGTCATCTCCCCCATTACTGGCTATCTGCTCTTGAAGAACCTAACACGCTTATTAGAACCTGTCTCATAGACTTTTCAAAGGCGTTCGACCAAATTGACCATAACATTCTGTTACATAAATTGAAATTACTTAATGTTCCTCCGGTGCTGTTGAATTGGTGTGCTTGCTTTCTTTTTGACAGGCAACAACGTGTTAAGTTAGTAAGTAAACCATGAACTGCTGCTTTTGAAATTGAAACATTTTGGCATCTCCGGTAATCTCCTTTCTTGGCTATGTGATTATCTTTCTGGTCGCTACCAGAGGGTAACGGTTCTCGGTGAGACCTCGAATCCATTACCTGTCCTATCTGGTGTGCCACAGGGATCGATACTCGAACCACTACTTTTCCTGGTTTATGTAAATGATCTTTCCAACTGTGTCTCAAGTTCTTCATCATTGGCAATGTTTGCGGATGACTCTAAACGTTACCATCCCATTAAATGTTCTGATATACCATGCCTAAAATAAGCGGACTCTTTTGTACAAAAAAATAAAAGAATGTGTGCTACCGTAACATTGCTTTATCAGGAATCTGCAGACTTTATATAAATCATATTTGAGAACATGATTCATGACGAAATGGTCAAGTATATAATTAATTATGCATTGATCTATAAA